>VSDK01021031.1:256668-268165 GCA_009767595.1 Symbiodinium kawagutii
ATCATCATCATCATCATCATCATCATCATCATCATCATCATCATCATCATCATCATCACCAGCATCATCATCACCAGCATCATCATCATCATCATCGTCATCATCATCATCATCATCATCATCATCATCATCATCATCATCATCAGTGCCGTCATCTCCTTTTACCCTTTGTTGCCTGATCTGGTTGAGAAAGCGATGAAGAATCAATAAAACAACATCCGTTCTTGGATGTCCATCTTACTCTGTTGCAAGTACAACGTGGAAATCGAGTTGCCGGTAAGTACCTGTTCTGTAGATATCATTAGTTTGTTAACTTAAATCCTTTAGTAATCAGCTTGTAATCAACTAGGGGCTAGGTCAAGGATGGGCTGGGCTAGGCCAGCGGATCTCAACCGACTCCCGGGGGGTCCCAGCTTGTACCCAGGCGCGCGCAGATGCTCTCCAGCTGGCACTGGTGGACAAAGCGCCAGGGTCCAAGCGCCAGGAGTTGGGAAGGGTCCAAGTTGGGAGGACTTCCCGTGGAGTTGTTGAGCTGTCAATGAATAATAGTCTCAACAACTACCATGTTAGTTGTTGTTAACGAATGATAGTTGTTCAGTTGTTCATGAATAATAGCTGTTGAAGAAAAATACAGTAAAACTATAGCTTATAGCCATGGTCAATGGTCAATACCTACCCTGAGTTGTTAATCTAACTCTGCCAAATAGTTGGAGCTGATATCTATAGTTGGAGGGCAGTTGAGTTGCACTGAATAGACGGTTCTTTGGTTGGTCAGCCATGAGACATGTACGATTGAACATCATGTAAACCTGTGATCCCCAAATCCCAACTTGGCAAACATTGCCTGTCGATTACACCATGAAGCCTCGGTTAGTCCTTTGACTGGCCAAAGTTTCGCTATGTATTGAACTTTGGGGAAACGTCACTCGGATGTGCCGGTGAAAACCTCTTCAAAAAATTGGGGTGGCCCTTCCAGCCGGTGGTTTTCTCATCAAATGGCTTTGTCCAAGAATGGTGTACTCCTGTAGTTGGTGAGTTTTCCCCGCTAATAGTTGCCATATGGCAGTGGGTCAAAACCCCGTACCCCTGGTTCCCCTATCATAAACCATTGTTTTCCCAATTTATTGTTGGTTATTAACCACCATTATTGGTCGGTTAATCTTGACCCATAGCCATCTTACTGGTTGGTTCAGGGATCTCCATTGAACTGGACCCCGTTCTCTGTTGGCCCCATTCCTGCGAAGTTTCGGGGCTCCACAGCCAACGGCTCCTGCTCAATAGCTTGTGATTTATCCTCAATGTCGGTGGTTTCTTGCCATGGATCTAACATTAACTCCCATGTTTGATCGCACGCATCTGCGGCCCACATCCCAAGCGGCAGCGTCTCCCCAGCTAGCTGTTCAGCAGGAGTTTGACGGGAAACCACCGCCTAATTCACAGTAAAGTGGCTGGTTTCTTAAGGATGGATGGGAATATTAGAAGATGAGGTTTTTCGTGAATGGTTGTGCCCCTCATACCACACAAAGCTAGAAACTTTCAGCAGAGGAACACCCTTCTGACACTCTCCAATCAGGATTTCTCAGAGGGCAAGTGAAAATCAACGGGGGCTAGTATGATCAGCCATTGAAAACCTGATCAACCATTACTGAATATCTCTGACCCTCATGAACCACAAATTATCGATGAATTTAGCGTAGATTAGTCATACTAAGCCATCAATTAGCAATCAATTAGCCCTTGACGTGATCATCATCACCACGATCAACCATCAAGGAGTTGATCACCCCTATCAACCATCATTGACCACCATCACCCGTGGTGAACAGGTTCCCCATGCAGTTTGTTCGGACACTGTTGAGGGGTCACTGCGCGGAGGTTGGCACGGAAGTTCCCTGACTGAGTCAGTCCGAAAGAGAGCAGCATCGCGTCGCGGTAACTCCTTGGGCTCGGGATGTCCCATGGAATGATGGGAAGAGATGGTTGGAGAATGGTTGGGAAATGGTTGGAGAATAGTTGGAGAATGGTTGGGAAATGGTTGGAGAATAGTTGGAGAATGATTGGAGAATGGTTGGAGAATCGTTTGAGAATGGTTTCATAACAGTGGTTGATAACAATGCTTGTGTTGTAGCGGCTGATCATGGTTGGATGATGGGACGGAAGAATTGATTGATAGCCGTGGTGGAGAAGAGTGGTTGAAAAGAAATGATCCAGGGTTGATGGTGGTTGACAATGGCTGATCAAATGGTAGGTACAACATGTGTATATAGTGGTATCACGGGTGACGATGGTTAATTGATAAAGGTCCTGAAAAAAGGATTGCAACGCTTACTAGTGGTACAATGAAATCTAGCTGCTAATAAATCACCCAGGAAAAAAACAACTATTGATGGGAGCCGCCATTGCCATTTGGATACTTCGCATCAATGTCGAATGTCAATCCCTTTTTCCCCACCATGTGTCTTTTTCAACACACCTTTTCCGCAATGGATCAAATTCATAAACACTGTCATTCATGAAGTGCTCGTTGAAAGTGGGGCCCGTTGGTTGTTGGAGGCAAGTCGACACGGCTCGTATCCACTGGGGCTAGTTGTGGGCCCTGCTTCCGCGGTGACCCAAATGCAGTGGAGCCGCGGGGCTGTGACACCAGGAGGATATCATGACCTGGATGAAAATTTGGCTCGAGTTGTGCAGAATTCGTGGCTATCCAAGTCATAGGGAAACCATAGGATTTTATAGGAAAACCCTTAATTAATTGTTTGGAGAAACCACGGAATTTTATAGGGAAACCATAGTTCTTTGCCCCAGCAATCAAACATAGCTGGACAATGGCCATTCCCTTGCCATCTTAGATTACGAGCTGGTAACTACTGACTCAGCACAGACCTCTTTGAGCAATATGAGCTGCATCCTGGAGGATTTATGGGTCGGTCTAGCCGGAAAAGCACATTGTTGATGAGTACTTGCAATTACTTGATAGATTTCCTGACATATAAAACAGTAAGAAGACAGTAGAAGATGTACATTTTGGTGTGCTTACAGATTGAAAATCCTTATTGATTCGTTCATTTATTGATTATCCTTCATTGATCAATTCATATCCTTTGATTGTTCAGGGATAGATACGCAGAGAAGTCCCACACCTTTGACGCCCATCACTGCGCCCCTGCACGGTGCGTGCGCGTTTGTCGAATCCCCATGGCTCCCAGATCAGACAAGGTGTCAGCTGAGCCATGAGCCATGATCATGACGATGGTCGATAGTAGAGGATAACCAACTGTGCCCCGTCCCTACTATAAATAGCCAGGTTCATTAATACAGCAATCAGACATCTGAGCCATGATCATAGTGGTGAATGTATAGATAAATAGGCAATAGTACGGGATAACCAAATGACCCATCCTCACGGAACATCACAATAGATGGTATAGATTTACCACAGTGGATGATCAATCATAGTTGATTCATGATGGTTCAAACAAGGGGAATACTATTGATCTACATATTTTGATTTACTATTTTCCAATGGTTAATGAACTATGAATAGCCAAAGTTATTGAAATCTGGATGGTTATTATCCAATTTGTCGTTATTAACTATTATGGTCATTATACCAACCAAATTATGAACTATGAATAGCCAATGATTCTCAATATGCTGAAAGTGGGGATGTCTTCCAACCAAATTCGTAGGCCAAGCAGATCTACAGCATGCGCACCCGCCGCGCATGTTGGCTTGGGGGGTTCTTAAGCGATAGAGGTACCCCCGGAAGGGTTGGTTTACTACTATAAATGGTTAATGTAGGATGGACCTATGTGCAGACATAGTGTATACATATTCATCTTCATATGCATATTTCACATCTGCATGTATAACGCATTGTACCAGTATGATACATACTTGTCATTCATCATTATTGCTCATTATTCCTCATTATTCCTCACTATTCATCGTTATTCATTATACCAGTTGTATCCATAGCATATTCCGTTGTACCTGTATCTATCATTTTAGAATTATTATCATTCATAGTATATTTTATTACTATCATTATTCATATATTATATCAGCATAGGTAAGACAAAAAACATATTCACTATTAACAGTATGTCATTCATCACTATTCGCCATTACTTCAGTTGTACCAGTAGCATCCACAGTATATTCCGTTATTACCTATCATCTTTACCAGTATTATCCATAGTAGAGGTAGTATCTATATCATTCATCATGATTCATCTATATTATCATTATAGTATTTATCATTTCATGTATATCATTCATTCATAGTATAGGTAGTATTTATGATTACAAGGTAGTATTTATATCATTCATCATGATTCATAGTACGTTTTTACACAGGTACATGTCATGGAGCCTGCCAGGCCAAAGATGCTGATGTCGATGGGCGGCTCCTGATCGAGTCGGGGGGCACCCAGCAGTTGTGGTGAATGGCTTTGGTTGTGGGTTGATAGGTTCATTGATGGGGATAACCTATATGGATATACCAACAGGGATGGGAATATACCAACAGGGATGGGATATACCAGCAGGGAAAGCTATAGGCTAATGGTTGTGGTTAATAGTGGTTGACAGTGGTTCATAGTGGGTAATAGTGTGGTTGTAGCTTAGATAACATTGGCCATATGAATGTAAACTAAGGGGTAACTCATAGTGGGGGATGATTCATGAACACACGCTATGGTAAGTAATCCGGCTGATAACATAGTTCACCAACCATAGTTAATACCAAACGTTAATGGTGCTCTATTAGCAGAAAGGTCAACAATAGTGGGCGATATACCGAGCGTATATGGTTGTAGGGTCAATATCAACCAACCAAAAAATGCAGGCTGTTGTTGACAAGTCATTCTCCGAGCTTTCCCACAGTAGTACCATACTACGCGTGACTATGCTCTGCCAATCGACCGGGGCTAGTCTTTGACTTGCTGTGTGCAGTCCGCAGGCCAGACCAAAAATGGTTAGGTGAACATCTCAAGCACGACCAGTTTGGTCATCGATGGAATGTTCACCAGGGATATAGGGTATTGACACACATGCATGTTTTTCAGCTGCTGGCCTAGGTTTGATCATGGTGGTTGACGTGGCTGATTGCTCGAAAATAGTTAGACTAGTCAAGTCAGGGTTTATTAAGAAAAGATCAACACCACTTTCATCAATTATGTGGATAAGCGCCGGCCTACTTCAAACAACCAAAAGCATTTGTAGGTTTTTCTTGATGCTCAATGATCTTATAGGCACCATCGACCAAGGCGGTGTCATAGTTGTATATCAACATCGGGAGGCTTTGATAGATGAATCAATCTGGCTGCTGGGGGGTTGCCCTGGCAGTTCTAGTTTGGGATGCTAGACTGACATAAGCAATATGAAAACATCATTTTGAAGCTCTATGACACCCATCAGATCAGCCAACTGTGAATGCCGTCGGCTGTTATGGGATATATGCACATGTTCGGGGGAGGGTTCCAAGTTCGTAAACAGCGTGTTTCATGGGAGAACCCATGGATTGGGAATCTGCGCGTTTTGAAATTTGTCAAACTTTCGAGGCATGTCTTCTGGATGTTAACCCGCAAATTGGAAGCATCAGTTCAAGCAGCCATTGACCATCACATAAGCATTAATTTTGCAATTCTTAAGAAACATGTTTCAAGAAAATGCCACAGATTCATCAACCGGTAGCAAGCATCACATCATGAAGCAACCATCAACCATCAACCAGTGGCCAATGGTGCTTGTTTAACGATTAATTCACCACTAATCCCTTCAAATCAGTAGCAACAACTCAACCAGCAATCCAACTTTGACCCATTTATCATATCCACCATTATTTCACCATTCATCCCTAATGATGGTGGATATGAATCCACCAAAATAGATGAATTTTATGAACCATTCATCAAACCTTTAAGGTTCATATATATATATATATTTATATATATATAAATATGAATCAAAATATATGAACCTTCATATCCCCATCAAAACCTGATTCTTCAAGGCCGGCGGTTCGCAGCGCCAGGCGGCTGCTACTACCCCCAGGCACCACCCTGTCCAAGGCAGCAACCACCGTGTTGGGAGTCCAAGTGCCATGGGGGGAAGGCAGTCCCTGGGGTCACCGGCTCAAGCGCTGAGGAAGCCAAGTTGGGAGCATGTTTTCGGAGGAAAAGACCGGGAAATACCGACAAAAAGTAGGAAAAACATAACATTTTTCTTGGGAAACGCCAGCCGTTTTTTTTCGGGAACATCCAGGTGCTTTTGGGGATGCAACATTTATAGAGACTACGGTTTAGACGACCATGCTAAATGGTGTGTCATGATGGTTGCAACACACCACTTTCAGTCAGATGGTATTCCACTTGTGGCACATCGTTTAAGCACGGTGACCTTTACCGGTGAATCTTGGAATGCACCTTTTTCAAACAATAGCAACGGAGCAGTACTTCAAACATTTCGTAACCCAAAGGGCCATCCGCTGAGCAGGGCACCACCGCTTGTGGGGCAGCATGGGTCCGTGGGGGAACAACACAGGGAGCTGGCCGTCCGACCAATGGACAACCAACACTTTGGGGGGCTACAAATCGCGCCAAGGATGTTGTTTTTTGTGTTTCATGTGTGATTCTGATGGTTTTTGATGGATTTTGCAGTTTCATCCACGAAACTTCGATGTTTTGATTCCTTTTGTGTTTTTCGTGGATGAAAATTTCACCCGTGGTTAATTGGGCAGCAGATCCGAAAGGATTTGAACAATTTTTGATGATTGATTTGATCAATGACTGATGATTTGATGAATGAGCAAATCAATAAATCAGTTACAAATCATTTTTACATCAAACGTCTCTATGATAATTTTGTACACGCATTTGCTTCGACGTTTGTGCGATTTTCGTGCTCACTTCCTCTCATCCACCTCCGAGTCGACTCGGCTTGGAGCGGAAATCCAGGCGACCGACAGTCAACTTCCGATGGCATGTGCGCTTAGGATTGAATACTAACCTCCAAATATCCATAGCCACGGTCAATTGCTGGGGCAGGTGTTCAAAGTAGAGGGCCCACCCAGCACCCAAAGAGCGGGCAACTTTCACGCGGTTCAGTGGTTCATTCTTTCAAGCCATATTTATGAGAACTATTGACAATTGGAATCATTAGAACCATTGGCATGTTCTATTTCAAAATTGTTCCTTCAGATGACCAAGAAAAATCGACCATCCCACTGCCCAACAGACTTCTCCAAGGTTGTTCTTCTTCATGCTCTATTGCTTCGAGCGAGCCTCAAAACACATTCCTGGATATGTAGGGCTGGCGGTTCACGACTGGATTGGAAGATGCGCATCTGCGAGGTGTGTATGCATATATATATACTGTATACATATATATATATGTATATTATATGTGTATACACAATATGTGTGATAAATACATAAATGAATAACTCCATAAATAAATAGATAAACGAAAATAACAAATAAGTAGATAAATAAATAAATTGAGAAATAAATGAATAAATGCATAGATAAATGCATGAATAAATGGATAAATAAATAGATACATAAACAAATACATAAATAAATGAACAAATGAATAAGTAAATAAATGCACATATATATATATATATAATATAGAAATATTTATATATGAATATTGATATGTATGCTCAACCGTTCTTGGCTTTCCCCCCGGCATGGGTCATGGGTCCTGCCCCTGTGGTGTGGTGGGTGGGTTGGTGGGGTAGTGGGGCGGTAGTCTACAAGCAGTATATGGGTAGTATATAGGTATGTACACAAGTGGATGCAAGAATTACTATCCCCTTTCCCCCTGTGGTGGGGTGAGTGGAGTAGTAGTATACAGGTAGTACATAGATAGTATGTGTACGATATAACTGTATAGTATGTAGGCACTATAGGTACTGCATGGGTAGTATATAGGTAGTATCTGGGGAATATATACTTGGTATATGATTTTTACAATTAGTATATCGGCAGTATATATTGGTTGTATGTAGGTAGTATGTATGCAGTATATAGGCAGTAGCTAGGCAGTAAGCAGGAAGTAACTAGGTAGATAGGTTGTATATATGCTGCATGTATCAGCAGTGTATTAGTTGTACATAGGTACAAGTGCATGTGCAAGTAAGCTAGTATGTCAAGCTCCCAAATGCTGCAACTAGCGTGCAATTGGGAGGCTAAAGCTCCCAAATGCTGAAGTAGCGCGAAAGTGGGCCCCCACACCCTACCCACCTACCCATGGGGGGTCCAGGGACATGGAACCCGGAAGTACATATATATATATACATATACGTATATTTATATATATATACATATGTATATATAGATACACATTTAAATATATATATATATGTATTTCAATGTATACAGATAGATTTGCATGTATGTGTGTATTTTATTGATATATATGTATACATATTTTAATATTTGCAGTATCACAACATCCTATCTCCTACTTGCTTTTTTGGAATCCTATGTCACATATACCTGTACACATGGATGCGTATCTACAGAGTATTTATTTGATCTAGATAAATAAATGAATGAATGAATACATAGGTCAACAAGTAAATAGATACATAGATATAAATACATATATATATATAGATATATTTACACTACATTTATGCACATGTGCCCGCATGCACATGCAAACATGTGGCAAGCTTGGGTAGCCGCACAGGTCTGGACCACTTGGTACATCGCAGTTGGAGGAGATACCTGTCGAAGTCAACGGGAAGAAGTTGGAGAACTGGAGGTGGCAACGGGGTGGTGAATCGTGGTTAATAGCAGCTAATAATGGTTTAAATAATTACCAACAATAATAGCTGGTTAATGATTAATAATAGGGGATAACAACTAGCAACTATAGGGGATATACTAGCTTTATATGGCTATGAGTCAATATTAACCAACCAATACTAGGGGATAATTACCAACAATAATAGGTTCATAATGCTACTAATTTATAGCAGCTTATAATGGTTGATAATAGGGGATAGTCACCAACACTAATGGTTGAACAACAACTATATGGTGGATTTTTGGCGGGTTCAAGGGTTTGTTGGTTTGTTGCTTTGGTTTTTTTGAAGCACTCTGTCACTCTTAAGGAAGCGAACCTGCTAATTGATTTAACAATCTGGTTTTACTCGCTTGCCTTACTTTCTTGTTATTTGTTTATTGACATTGGCGTAGCCTTTGGCCTTTTCGTCTGGGATGAATAGCGTGTATCGAATTCGACATTGATAAAAAATTGGTTGAAAAGCATTGAGTATCCATGTAACTGAACATATTTGGCTTTCAGTCGTGCATCAACCCCAAATTATTTCGAGGACCTGACATACAGTGGATAATAAGCCTTGTGTCCGACAAGAGGCGGAACCTTCTTTGGGAAATAATCCAAACTTCAAGATTTGAAAAATTAATACAAATAGATTGATTCCACTGTAATTTTTCAAAACTATTATATCTATAATCTTGGATATAATCTATTCAATAAAACGGTAACGCCTAAATTTGAATTTGCTCAGGATGCGGGTCCACGTTACTGCTTCTTCCAAAATTTTCCAAGAATTTGGCTTTTTCGGAAAGTCTGGATTTTTTTAACTGATAGTCTTTCTTTCTTTCTTTCTTTGGTGACCTGTGCCACTGCCTGGGCTGCCGGGGCTGCCTCGTCCTTTCCGAATATGGTCAATTCCAACCTTGGTCCAAAAGGCACAAATGTTCGGAAGATTTTGCTCTCCACCGACGATTGTTTTGAAAATTATTGCGCTTTGGTCAATGCTAAAATCAAAGAATTTTCGGAACAAATTGGGAAAATTTCGGACCGCCGGTGCCTTGGCTGGTGTTTTTTTGGCTAACATGTGTATCAGAACTCACAGCTCTAACATGCTCTAGCGACATACAGCAAAGCACTGACACATTATCATCAGAGTGAACATCACGTCACCAGGCGACCTGCAGACCCAATAACGAATAACCAAGAACCAACAACCGACAACCAAGCACCAACAATGAATGACCAACAGCGAATAATCAACAACCAACAAGCAATCACCAAGAACCAACAACCAATAACCAGCAACTAAAAACCGATAACCAACAACCAACACCCAACAACTAACAACCAACCACCAACAACCAACACACAACAACTAATAACCAACGACCAGCAACCAATAGTCAAAAACCATCAACACATTGCCATCAACCAACACCCTACAACCAACAACCGACAACCAAGAACTAGCAGCCAATAACCAACAACGAACAACTAACAACCAACAACAAATAACCAACAACAAGTAACTACTAACAAACAGCAACTGACAACTGATAACCAACACCCCACAACTAACAACCAACAAGCCACAATCAATAACCAACAACGAATAAGCAATGACCAGCAACTGAAAACCGATAACCAGTACCCAGCAACTAACAACCAACAACCAACACCCAATAACCAACAACGAATAAATTCGGAAAATTGAGTACCAGCAATGCCGCGACTATGCGCTAACCAACAACCAACAACCAACACCCAAAAACCAATAACGAATAACCGAGAACCAACAACCGACAACCAACAACAAACAACCAACATCCAACAACCAACAACCAATAGCCAACAACAAATAATCAACAACCAACAACCGACCACCAACAACCAAGAACCAACAACCAACAACTAACAAGCGATAACCAACAACCAACACCCAACAACTAACAACCAACAACTAACACCCAACAACAAATAACTAACAACCAACACCCAACAACCAACTAACCGACAACCAACAACCAACACCCTACAACCAACAACCGACAACCAAGAACTAACAACCAATAACCAACAACTAATAACCAACAAATAACAATTAATAACCAACAATAAATATCCAATAACCAACAACTAATAACTGATAATTATTACTCAATAATTAATAATCAACAACCATTACCCAATAACTAATAACCAATTAATTCGAAAAATTAAATATTAATAATATCTCGATTATATATAAACTAAAAATTAATAATTAATATTAAATAATTAAAAAAATAACCAAAAATTCATAATTAATAATTAATAACTTATATTTATTATTTAATAATTAATATCTAATAATTAAAATTAATAATTTTATAAAATTAATATTTTATAATAAATATATAAAAATTAATAATTAAAAATTAACATTTATACATTAAAAATTAAAATAAATATAAAATATTTAATAAAAATTAAATAGAAATTAATATTTAATTATTAAATAAAAATATAAAATTAATATATTTAATAAATATTTAATAATAAATATTAAATATTATATTTTTTTTTATTAATAAATAAAATTTATATTTAATAAATAAATTAAAAAATATTATTATTTAAAGATTAATTAGAAATTAATATTAATTAATTAAAATAATTATTTTTTTATATATATTTTAATTTTTAATGTATAAATGTT
>VSDK01021031.1:271988-297708 GCA_009767595.1 Symbiodinium kawagutii
GAAGCCACGGGAAGCCATGGCTGGTTGGTGGGGTGCTCACCTGCCACCCCCGTCATGATGCGCCGTCAACCAAGCAACCCGGCTGGTTGTTGGGGAAGATTTTTGACATGTTTACAACTGATGGGAAGCCAGGGGAAGGCATCGACCATAGCACTGGGCACATCATCCAAGCAACATAACTCTGGCGCTTACATGTATCAGGATGGCTATGTTGAGACGTGGTGATTTGCCAAAGTTACATTGGTACGACTGATGATGCGACACCATCATGATGTTTCACAAAACACTCTGAGGTCCCCTGGGCAGGTGAGTCAACACGCAGTAGCTATACTGATAGCGAACAGGATTTCGAAAGGCGAACAGCCAACCATGGCAACAGCAGTGTCTGTGATGAATCGTAACTCCAATACTTCATGGCAATGCAAAGGGCCCTTTTGCCTTTCGCAAGCTCCAGCCAGACTCAAAGACCCTTCCTTGGCCGTGGGCTACCGAGCAGCAGAGATTTGTGAGGCTGGACAGCCCCCAGCCATCCAAGTATTGAAAATGATTACTGCTGGTTAATGATTGGTATGGGTTCTCGTACCCGCTGGATGGGGTTTGATCAGACGCGACTTTGGCTACCAAAACCAATGGGCAGCGCTTGGAAATGTCAGTGATGTTGTTTTCCTTGAACCAGACTATATTCACTTCATTTCAAGAACCCTTCTGGAGATGTCATAAGCATATCAATCTGCATCTGCCAGTATCAACCTGTATTTGCTGGTTGAGTACACTCTTTGAGTATTTCATTCTCAACACAACTCCAAAAAAAATCTGCAAACCGGCCCAAGACACCACCCCTCCATCCATGCAAGGCACCGTAAGGCATCTTAAAGGTCCAGAAGAAGGGCATGATGCCTTCATGCCTGGGTAGCAGGGGTTTCATTCCAGGAGCCACCGAAAAAAACATGTGAAGGCCCAAACAGGCAGCCACGTGACTTCAAATATGCAGGTAGTCGAAGTGCACCATGCATAAATGATATAGATGACAAAATGCATCTGGAAACATATGGCAAAGAAATGAAGAGAAAGGACTGCTCTGGTCGGTGGTTTCAACCCCTGAATCTTTTAAAAGTCAACCAGCCATTTATTAACAATCACTAGGGAAAATAAACATGTTTTCTAAAGCCATCCAAACGCTTGCATTTCCCAAACTCCCAATGTGCCCGTTTTTCTGTGGCCAAGCAACTTCATGGCCTGAACTTGAGCTTCCATCCAAGGTCGTGTAATGGACAAGGGTTGACATGCCAACAACGCATCGGCGTTGGTGCTGGCTGAAAACTCCTCAGCTACAGCAGTTGATACGTGCAGTGATGACCACTACTGTCAGCCAGCCAACCACCGACCTGGACGGCGACCCTGAAATAAGTCAAAAGTCTTTTTCTCTGACATCTCAAGTATAGTAAAAGTCATTTTCCTGAGTCAAGTATAGTAAATACATTTACTTACACTGAGTATTTGGAACAAGTGTAACTATAGTAAAAACTATGAACATGCGCATGGCGGGAAAAGTGCGCTGTATCTTTCACACGCCGATGAAATGGGCTTTAAGGGTGGCCTCCCCAAAAGCTGAACAAACACGACTCAACTTGACTCAGGGGCTGTCCCAACGACTGCTACCGTGGTGTTGAACCATGCCCGCCGTCATTTGACCATGCACTTCGCTGCTTGCCCAGTAGCTGACGTGGCCTTGAGTCCAGGAATCTGAGCCTAAGCCCGTGCAGCCAATGTCGTAGTCTCATGGTCTTTGCTAATGTTTCATGATGGTCAATTGATATTTTAATGACGGTAAATTGTCATTTGATGGTTACAATGTAATAGTGATCAATTCTTTCATGATGATCAACTGATGATGGTCATAGGGTGTTCTTGTTTGATAATGATGGTAATTTGATGGTTACAGCGCCGTTCACTCCAAGTGTTGCCTGGAGAAGCCTTGATCGAGGATCCGTTTCCCCAGCCGGCTCTCCTGCGGCGTAAGCCCGTAGATTTAACACGAATACACCATGTTAAGTAAACACACACCATTCCAACATGTACCAGGCATGTTAACTCAAGATATACTATGATATACCAACCATTTACCATATCTAAACATGTACAAACGAATAGCCCAACTAACATTTCCTAACCATGTCAAAGTTCTGCGGATATCAACCGTCCTTTCCCCCCACAGGGCACAAGACCATGGCACTGCAAACTTCTCGGCGAAGTTTTTGATCCCTGGCTTCAGCACCTGGCGGCGAGCCGTTCGTGAGACATGTGCTTGTCACGATTCGATGCGCACCCGGCTGATGTGGCCACGGTCATTGACCATGGTCATGTTGTCATTCGTGGCGACTAGATGTGATTACTGACTGGTTTGTGCTAGGTGATTAATAGATATTGATAGCTGTTCACAGCATGAACCAACTAGCACACTACCTGACTAGTCATGTCGTTCGTCAGCGATGCTGGTTGTCAGATCTGCTAAAGCTACCATGGCGCAAGCTCCCCACTGCGCGCTTGCGAGTTCCCACGAATTCTATGACAGTCTTTGTCGGACATGTTCGAGGTCATTCCAGGATTTGAGGTGTGTCTCACTGCTTTGTAGACAAGATCAAAGATCCGTGGGCGGTGGGCTTCTTCAATCAATTGTTTTTCTAGTAGAGACTAGTTGAATCATATCAAATGTTATCAATATAATACCACTATCATGCCATTCATTTGTCGAAATTATATCCGTTACTTTCACCAATTAGAATCCATGGGGTTATCAACCAATGTCAAGGTCAGACTGAGTTCATGTGTGTTCCGATTCTCCTGTGAGGCATCGAAACTTATGGAAGATGCTAAGCACAAGTAGATGAACCCCCAGCAAGGACATGCAAGGACCCAGCTTCAATCTCCAGCTGGTTCCTGTTGTTCTCTCTCTCTCTCTCTCCAGCTTCGCATCAATATCCAAAGAGGAAGATTAGTCAACCAATGTCAACCACTCCACAGGCTGCCTGTGACATGGACTGCGCAACTGTGAACCATCACCAAACGTTTCACAGGGGGATCAGATTCAAAACAAAGGTTAGAATGTACAATTGCATACAGTACAGCCACAGAACATGTGGCACGGCCGAATGGGAAATCATCCGCAAAGGGAACCGTGGGGATTGTCCGATGCCACTCAAGCTTGGACACAGCAAAGGAGGGCACGGCAAAACCCCCAGCAAGCGCTCACACAGCTCAAGGAAAATTAGCCCACCAATTCAACCAGCATCATGTGACAGTTGTGAATATTGAAACCCGGACTTGATCACCACCAGTTGTCCACCACGCACTGACCACTATCATCAACCAAGCATATCCAACCCAGCAAATCCAACCCAATCATCAGCCTCCACGAACCAACCACCAACAAACCACCAACCAACCACAAACCATCCAGCACAACTCACCCGTTTTCGCCGGCCTCCAGGACACTATCCACGCCCTCGTTGCATCCCACCTTCCCGGCGTCCTCCAAGATACCTGCCTGACACGCAAAAAGCCGCAGCCAGGAAACTCATGACTTTGAACTATGGACTCATGAACATCAATTATGATCACTAAATAATTATGGATTAATTAATGAACCATGGATTCATGAACTCAAGGATCACTGCGCATCAACTATGGAGTACTGAACGATCACTAGCAAGAATGGTTCAGCCATCATGGCAACATCGGTGAACAAAAATGATGTACTTAGAATGGCTTAAGGGGAAAATATGGCCATTCGTGACTCAATTGCTGGTTAATAAACTACTAAGACTGGAAAGACCATCTCTAACGGTCGAGTTTTTTGCACAAGAGTGGTCAATGGGCTGCTTTGAAGATGGTCAACAAGCAACTGGATCGTTTATTCATGGTTCCCAACCACCTACGAGTACTTGTAACAATCATTGGTGATTGACAACCAACTATAGCTGTGAATCAAGCTCAATCTTCCCTAGGGTAGCTTATCAGCAATAATAGTGCTTGATGAAGAATGCGTAGAAACGGTTCATCATCGCGCATGATGATCATGATTGAGACTCGGGATGACACCCAACAATTCGTGACAGTAGCAAAGAAGCGCAACGCAAAGCAATATACATGTAGTGGATCCAGTGAACTCCATCGTGATGCATTGTCGTGTCAGGCAACATGATATGAAGTGATGTAACACAATGTACAGTAGCGTAGTAGAATGTAGTTTAGTGCATGACCGTGTTCCTATGGTGTCATGGCCGTGCGTTGTACCCTGGTGCCAGTCAGCATTTGACCAAGTGATACTCTGTAGGCACATGAAATGAGTTCCAAACAACAGAATGACACGCGACAGTCCCAGGCGAGCCAATTTCTATATACATCACATTTTGGGCCCCAGGCGCCTCGGTCAGGTTTTCTGGGCTTCCACATATCTTTTGGGGAGCGCCGATTGAGTTACTCAGTAAGCAAGTGACATCAGCATAATCCGGGTTTGAATGTATGACACGTGGAGTAGTGGATTTTTGGGGCGAAATCTCAAACGTCATGTGAGAGTTGTATACCTTAACGGTTGTAACATTAACAATCATTGTTCAAGATGATTACCATTAAACAATCATAGTGATTCAGCCATTCTACCATCTACAAAACGGTTCCAGTCTCAACAATCACATGATTCTGGTTAACACAAACAACCCCCCAAAATGTATTAACCATCATTAGCCAACACTAAGAATCATGAAATGATCTCGGCATATTGGCCGCGCAGTTTCCTTCCATGGAAGATCTACATGTTATGAGGCCACTCCCGGTCACAAGCGATGCATAGGCTCAGCCCCTCACCGGGCAAGCGCAGCATGGTGCCACAACAGTTGCTTTCCCCTTTCAAGGTCGTCAATTCGGAGAAGAATTATGTATGACTTTTCGATTAATCAGAATAATGAAGTAATTCTTCAAAGTAATTTTGATAAATCAATTAATATTTATGACTAGTCAATTGGTTAAAACGTATCTATGACGAACTTCAAAAAACATGAAACAACAACAATCAAGATTCGATCAATATTGAAGAACAACTAACAATTCATAATTGACAGTTTATAACCAACCTCTCAGCATGATGAACAACACCACTATTCATTCATCACACACAATGATTAGTTATAAGAACTTGGTTTGTGATTCATCAGCTGTATTCCTCCTGAATACTTGAAGAGGGACACCTAATTCTTGGGCTGCATCAGGTTTTTCATCTAACATTTGTGATGGTTCTTGATCATCAAGGACATGTTTAGTCCTTATTCATGAGGCAATCCCAAACATAAGAATGTAACAGGGGCATCTAAATCGTACACTTGAAAGTCTCTGTATACTATATACCATTCAGGCATCGATCTCTAAAGGATTTTTTTTCCCCAGATAGCTGACAAGCTATAAGGGGTTCTTACTTCTCTATGGTAGGGCCTCGAATCGGCGCTTTTGTTTGCCGCTGCTCTGCCGCTGCTCATGTTTGTTTCCCTTGTCTCCCTTTGTCTCCCGTTGTCTCCTCTTTGTCTCCCTTGTGGCTCTGGATCGGCGCTTTGTTTGCCGCTGCCCTGCCGCTGCTCATGCTTGTCTCCGCTTTTGTTTCCTCTTTGTCTCCCCTTTGTCTCCCCTTTGTCCCCCTTTTCTCTCCCCTTTGTCTTCCTTTGTCTCTCCTTTGTCTTTCCTTTGTCTCGCTTGTGGCTCTGGATCGCCGCTTTGTTCGCCGCGGCTCTGCCGCTGCTCACGCTTGTCTCCCTGTGTCTCGCCTTTGTTTCCCCTTTGTCTCCGCTTTGTCTCCCTTGTTTCTCTGGATCGGCGCTGTGTTTGCTGCTGCTCTGCCGCTGCTCATGCTTGTCTCCCTTTGTCTCGCCTTTGCCTCGCCTTTGTCTCCCTTGTGGCTCTGGATCGGCGCTTTGTTTGCCGCTGCTCTGCCGCTCCTCATCCTTGTCTCCCCCTATCTCGCCTTTCTCTCCCCTTTCTCTCCCCTTTGTCTCACCTTTGTCTCCCTTGTGCTTTGTTTGCCGCTGCTGTGTCGCTGCTCATGCTTGTTTCCCTTCATGTTTGACTTGTTGGCCTTTGTCTCCCTTCATGCTTGTCTTGGCTTGTTTCCCTTTGTCTCCGCTTCGTCTGCAATTCAAAGCAAAGGTTTATGGTACACACCCTGGAAATTCTTGTGCGCAATGCACCCGCTATCTGGGGTCTATGAATCACTGTACCCACCGCTTTTGACGGTGTAATTTTCTTTGTGCCCATGAATCACTGTACCCTTGAAGTGGTGGCCTCACTGCTGAAAACCATCATTTTATGGGCATTTTTTTGACAGGGGTGAACTGGGGTGTACCGTCGCCCGATCCCTACCATTCCCGTTGTAATCCGTAGGAATTGCAAATTGATGGCTATTCACAGGCTTTGTATGTGCATATACGTATTCATAAGTTGTTGTAACTAGTGCCACTATAGTGATAGTCATTACATGTCATTCCCGTGCAATACTAGCTACATAAGGAGTCCGTACACTACTTTTCTATGGTCCCAATACATTCTTAGTCCTAATGATATACCTACGTTGAAATATTGAACTATATCCACATTACACATAGAAACAAACGTATACACCTCTATCATGCAGGTGGTAGTTCAATAACAATAAGTCCTACTAAATTTTCCCAAGCTACCGCGCCTTGATGCCCCAGGCAGTGTACCAGTGAATGTCCGCCACAGCCTCAGCTGGCCCCTGCTGGCATCTTCCAAGCCATCAACACGCAACCAGTCAGCAACGAGTCTAGGGCTCTGGCCCAGTTTTGCCGCTCGGTGTTGCTGGTCTGGGTCAGCCACCAGTCCGGGAACACATTCCTGGCAGAAGCAGACTGGATCACTGACGCGAATTGCATACGTAAAGGCTGTCTTAAGAGGAGGAACTCAGTAGTACCAAGAGTGGTGAATTAGAAAACGCTGGTATCTTTGGCAAGAGCTCTGCATGAAATTTCGCGAGAGAATTTGCACCAATTCCGCGGAGAAGATCTCTTGAATAGTTCGGAAGAAACTGCACATCCCTATGCTAAAACTGGTGCAATATGTTCTACACAATCTCTTGGCGAGAGCTTAGCATAAGTTCCTGTGTGAGCTTGTGCCAGATCATTTGAGAAGATCTCTAAGAAAGCTCCCTCAAAAGGACATGACACCCTGTGAGAAAGCTCCAATTTTCCACGACAAGATCTTTGCAAGAGCTCTTTGGGGAGCGTGCAATATGCCTCGAGTAGATCTCTGCGGGAGACCTCCTGAGAGAGCCTCTGCGCAAGATCCCTCTTAACTTTTTGTCAAAACTTGCAACCTGTGCAGTTGAGAGTGATCCGACGTGCGCAAAGTCCGCGCAGGGTTGCACGAGCAAAATGAATATTTGCACGGAGGGAAACAAACAATTTGCACTGACCGAAGGCCGCGTGCAAAAAACTTGCCTGTGAAAGACACCTGGAACATTTTATGATTCCATTTTGGAAAACAATGCGCGTATTTCTTCTGCTTGAAAAACATGTGATCTATACAGGCATATCTATAACTACGAAGTGCTGCGCTCCAAAATGAACGCAGTCCATGGGATCCGAAGAAACAGTTGTCTCATAGAACTTGCGTTTGGAGTTCCTCAAGAAACCTTTGAAATTCAATGAGTCCGTTGCTTGTTAAGGGTCTAATATGCTACCCACCAATAGCAAGTCCTTTGTAAAAATTGTTTGCAACTTTGCTAGAACTGTGTTACATATCAAATGTTGCAAGGCTCAGGAAGGTTAGAGACAACAAAAAGAGCTTCTATTTTTATCAGATAAAAAAACACTTGTCTTTGAACAAGCGAAAGAGTGAGGTTGTTGCAAAAACAAGGGCGCTTTGCATTTTTTGATGAAGCCCGCATGGTTGTGTCTGCATGGTAAGACACATTACTCGACATCTTGTGTTTTTTTTTAAATGTTTGTTTGTTGGATGCAAGTTATTTTCTGGCAAAACGACAGCCTATATCAGTGAATCATACATATCTTTTGCTACTGGGTTGGCGCCCTAAGTCACGACAGGCCACCAAAAGCCGCTGCACAGGCTCAAAACATTGCAGGCACGCACGTTACCGAAAGTCACGGCAGGGCGCCAAAAGTCGCTGCACAAGCATCGAAACACTGCGGGCACGCACGTTTCAGAGCCGCGTGCTTTTACCACATTTTTCATCCAAGTGCACCAAACACTGTGCCCAGCGTAACGAAAGCAGCTTTTAGAAGCTGATCCCAATGCAACAGCGGTTTCTGAAAGGTAGCGAATAGATGGGAAGATGAAATGGATACGTTCGATTTACCTGACAGCACGCAGTCAAAATGAAAGTAGACTAAACATAAGAATGCAATGCAAAAGTTGTTGATCAAGTAGTCAAAATCATTACCAAACCCTGACGGCACGCAGAGTGCCGCGACTTTTGCGTATGCGCTACGACTTAGGTCCGGGACCCAGTAGTACTCTTTCACAACTAAAAACGTTCATGTGAAAGCATTATGGTAGGACAGGTGACTTCAGCAGAAAAGACCACTGTCTTCCTTTGCATGTTAAGCTTAAAGCACTGCAGTTTTACTTCTGTCGTATATTTCCCTCATTGGTTTGATTTCAAATATCTACATCACACATGCTTGGCATTGAAAAAACATTTTCTTCCCTGTTGCTGCCACAGTACACAATTGCACAGAATATGACCATGAACAAAAATCTATGTAGAATTTTTGTGGGGCATGCTTTTCAAGATAAGCAGGATTCACTTTTTATTATTGGAAAAAAGCAACTAGTTAGTAATCGTTCAGCAAACCCTGGCCACGCAGTTACCGATGACTGTGGGGGAAAAAAGGGTTCATTACCAAAACCCACAATTGGGCCCAAAACTGTATTGGAAGGTTGGAAGGTCTCAGCCGTCAACCTCCCCTTTTCTTAAACGATTTCAGCCAATCTCCCAGCAGATCAGAAAACAACCGGCAGTCCAGAAGGAATTGTCCGGGAAGGCTGACCTCAGCAAAATCAAAAGTAGCTTGATGCAAAAACTCTGAGATAGAAAGAAATAGAAAGAAAGCAAGCAAGCACGCAAGAAAGAGACAGAGAGGGAGAAAAAGACAAAGGCAAAAAGAGAAACAGAAAGAGAAAAAGACAGATGAGAAAGACAAATTACTTTACTTCGTGTGATCCCCACCATCACATGCAAATCTGACACGGGTCTATCATATTTTGACATTCTATCTGGCATAGTTTTTGGCATTGTATCTGGCATAGCTTTTGGCATTCTATCTGGCATAGTTTTTGGCATTCTATCTGGCATAGTCTTTGGCATTATATCTGGCATAGTCTTTGGCATTATATCTGGCATAGCTTTTGGCAGGGGAGTTAAGGTCCGGCAGCGAACACTGGGCTTGGATGGTCGTGGTTGAGGTCCGGCAGCGAACACTGGGCGTGGATGGTCGTGGTTGAGGTCCGGCAGCGAACACTGGGCGTGGATGGTCGTGGTTAATTAAGGTCCAGCAGGCAACACTGGGGAGCGATCATTGTGGTTGAGGTCCGGCGAGGAGAGGAGGAGGAGGAGGAGGAGGAGGAGGAGAAGGCGACTAACATAAAATCTAACAACCTTCACCTGGCAGGTGGGCAAACAGAGAAAGAGAAAGAGAAATCTAGAGAAAGAGAAAAAAGAGAGAAAGTGACAAAGGGAAAGAAACAGAAAAAGAGACGAAAAGGAAGAAACAGAGAAAGAGAGAAAGAGAAAGAGCACAGAGACAGAGAGAGAAAAGTGAGAGAAAGAGAGAAAGAGAAAGAGCACAGAGACAGAGAGAGAAAAGTGAGAGAAAGAGAGAAAGAGAGAAAGAGAAAGAGCAAGAGAGACAGGGAGAGAAAAGTGAGAGAAAGAGAGAAAGAGAAAGAGCACAGAGACAGAGAGAGAAAAGTGAGAGAAAGAGAGAAAGAGAAAGAGCACGGAGACAGAGAGAGAAAAGTGAGAGAAAGAGAGAAAGAGAAAGAGCAAGAGAGACAGAGAGAGAAAAGTGAGAGAAAGAGAGAAAGAGAAAGAGCAAGAGAGACAGAGAGAGAAAGAGAGACAGAGAGAGACAGAGAGAGGTGAGAGAAAGAGAGAACAGTAAGAGAAAGAGAGAAAGAGAGAGGAAGCGAAAAGGAGAGTGATAATTTGTGTGAAAACAACTGGACAACTACCAAACAAATACTGTGAACACTGCAACAGCTGGCTGTTCTGGCTCAGTTGAGCAAAAAAACAGTGACCTGAGGTTCGTTTCAGAAAACCATACATGCGTGGATAGTGACGAACACCACAATGTTCGATGTGATAGCTTCAGTGAAAACATTTGACACAAAGCGCAAGTACTGCACCCTATGAAAATGCATGACTACGTTACCATTGCTTCTCGTCGGTTAAATCTTCTCTTTCCTGTCGCTATCACAATCGCATAATCAAATCAAAAAGTCTTACATTTACCAACGCGAAGACCGGGATCGCTCTTCGAATTAGTTCTACTGTACCCATTTTTTTGGTCATACCCCTGTTGGTATACCATTCCGCTGGTACTGCCCCTGTTGTTAGCGTGTTGTATCCAACCAGTACTTGGCATCACTCAATGCTTTTGGCCACCAATCTGCCGGACCATGCAACCAGGAGGCTCGACGATGTTCATGTACAACTTCTTTCCCTGCCAAGCGGCTGATAGGCTGATAGCAGTCGGTGGTAGTTGACAATCAACGCTTTAGCAACCATTGTAACCAAACGTCAACAACAACCAATAATCAAATGGTGGTTTCTCAAAATAGGGGTGCCCCAAACATGTTTGGTTATCTTTATGAATGGTTCATAAACTGGATGATTTGGGGATACCCCGAGCTATCAAGAACCCCCCAAATGAGGTACAAAGAATAGTCTGACGCTGACACCGCAACGACAACGTTGGAAATTGCAAATATCGTTCTACTGTTCGTGACGAATTCACACTGGTAGATCGCACTTTGGAGATCACCCAAAGATGTTCATATACCAATTTTGATGCGCGAATGTGCCTTTCTCTGCATGCATGCACCCATGCACGTAAGTAGTATAAATTATGTAGTACAAGATTCAACTGTTTAGTAGATACATACTTGTGAGCCATCTACACGTCTATATGCAAAAAAGATTATATGTATACATACATGTATACTTACCGATGCACATGCACACATACATATCCATACAACAAATTACACATATATGAATCAATATCCATGACAAAAACAATAAATATGTAATATATTCTGTGTACTTACATCTATGCACAACAACCATTCCCAACACATTCATATCCATACATATACAAGTATAGAAACATATGCACATATCATGCATGTGGTGATGATCCAACCACCGCGAACCAGTGCCACTACCAGTCTGCAGTAGTCAACTATTTTTGTGGGGTTTACCCATCGCTTGGTGGTGCCCAAGGATCATCAGAGATCCAGGTGTTCGTCAACCACCACCGATTGTACGGCGTTTGCAGCTGGTGATTTATCGTCAAAATGTGCGTGGTGAATCAAGAGATAGATCTTCAAGGACACCATGACATACTGGGCATATCTTGATAAACCACACATATTAGTTTATCATATCAGTTTATCAAAACGGACACCATGACATAGTTTGATTTTGGCTTGACCTATCGTCAAGTCGCAATATTTGCCGATCGGCTCGCTATGTTGTTGGCATTTTTTCCCTCCAGATCTTCAACTCTGGCTCTGAATCACTAAGCTGGTGGTTGTTTTGCCATCCCAAAGTCATTGGGGAAAATCCATCCCAACTCATTCAAGCAATTGAGAACCACCAACAACTGTAGTTGTCTGACCATTCTTGCTGGTTGTCATCCTCTATCATTGCGTCATCACAGTCGTGGGTTACAGCTGGGCAGGAACAGCCCTTGGGACTCCCTCCAACTTCAGAGCGAACCGAGCAAAATTGAAGAGGTAATTTGGAGCTACAGGCATAGAATGTGAAATGGTGATATGGGTGTTTCTCAAAATTGTGAACCCCCCAAGTGGTGGTTGGTTTACTACTACACATGATTCATATTAGATGATTGCGGGGTACCGCTTGAGAAAGGGCAAGATGCTGATGGGTCTTGGTTCCCAAAATACGAATCCAACCTATGAATCCCTTTGATCCAACCGCCGGCTCGCTGGCATCGCTGCCAGCTCGTTGGCACAGAAGTTGTAATTCGGAGATGTGGCGGGTCTTGAAAGAGGTTCTACACTGCAGCAGAAATCAATACGAACGCAGCAAGGGAGTCAACTGTGTGACAGCATGTTTGAGCAACCGAAGGTGATGTGGGCCAAGATCAAAATTGACTTCAGTAGGCATGGCCATGATCCTCCACCAAAAAGTGAGGATTCATCAGAATGAGCCCTCTCAATTGGTTGATGACCATCCTGGCATCATCCCCCCACAATGGCAACAAATTACATGTTTACGTTCATGATACGACCATTGTTGCTCCACAAAAATCTTCATCATTGTAAACCAGCGTCAATACCCATCGCTACCTACCATTGTCCCTGCAAGCTCATTGGCTGTACATGGATCATTATCAACCCTTCTTTACAATTATGAGCCGTAATCAAGCCTGTGTTGGCCACTAGCAAAACCAGGATTAGCCGTGATTTAACTTTCTTAATCCCTATTGGCCATGACTAGCCGTTATCGTTCATTATTGACCATCATTATATAATCATCATTAATCATTAGTCGTCATTAATTAACCATCACTTCACCATTGGTTCACCACGCATTATTAGTGGTTCACTATTTCAGCAGCCCTGCCGCTTGCTGCCATTCAGCACCTGTGATGACAGCCTCAACGATTCCGGTGTCGTGGCGAAGTGTGGCACGCAAGTGGCAAAACAGACCATCAGGGAATGGTAAATGGACAAGGGTCCATTTATGATATCAGGGAAATAAGCTGGGAAATCAGAAGGGAAATTGCTGACCATCATCGTTATCAGGGAAATAAGGTGACGATAACGATATTTGAGATTGGTGGATCTCATTGAGGATGAAGAGTTGATGGTTCATATTGGCCAATTTATCGTAATGGTTGGTACACGTTGACAATGATGCACACGGGCTAGCAATCAGGAATGTTTGTCGATAGTTGTTAATACTGGTGAACGATGCTTCATGTTACTGACAATGGTTCATTGGTATTGTTCATATTTGATGATGGCAATCACAATTGATGACGACTGACAATGATTGATAGCGGGGGACAATCATTAGTCTTTGCATAAGTGTTGATATTGAGTAATACCTGCTAATGATGGACAACTAGTACTGTTGGTAAATGTGGCTTTCAATAGGGATACACCTAATGGTATGTCTTTATCCACATCTTCTTAGAAGGCTAGTAACCCCCTGTACCTGAGACCCTAAAATTAGCGATATAGATCGCACATGGCAGTCCCGATACATCTACACATCATGTGGAGGTGTCCTTCCAAAATGCATGCTTTCATGTTGCTTAGTGTTCTAGCTCTAGATCCCTGTTCCTTTTGTCTCCATTGCTATTGAACCCCTATGTTCTTGGCTACATATTTGCCAAAAGCCTATGTCACTGGCTACCTATTCAATCCCCTCAAGGTTGAATAAACTGGAATCTTTACACTGCACATCTGTATATGTATATCTATATACATATATGTGTGTGTGTACATGTATGTACATAAATACACTTATTCACACACACGCGCACACACACATTTAGATGTCTACAACTACCCATAAAACAAAAACACTGCACACATCTGTTTACATCTGTATCAAAGGCATACATAAATAAAACAATAAAACACATGGACAAATGTATATATATATATATATATGGTTAAACATATCATATGCGTATCAAATTCCCCGCCTGTTCATTATACCCTATTTCTTGGAGGTACCACCAGGGGCAGGATTCAATTCATTCGTAAGGTCATGGCAGCCATGGCTGACCTTGTAGGAACCAGAGTTGATCCCAGCGTTTCAACAATCCAAAGGTTTTCCAAAATACCAAGAACTTGCTTGTTTGCCAAATGTATAGAATGCATAGTGTTCAAAACATACATCAATATGTAAATACTTGCATATATATGCCGGAGGGGTACCCCTATTTTAAGCCTATGCTTGAGCTATGAGTCCAAGGCACTTCGAATTTCTGAACTTGTGAATGGTCTGCGAGAGCCAGGCAAGGACCATGTCGAGGGGAGCGAAGGTTGGAGACCTTGGTAGCAGTCGCCAGGAGCTTCAAAATGTGTTGTGGGCAGTGCTATAGAATGATGAATTGTGGCTCATCATTTTTGGTAATGGCTAGTTGATGAAAGTTCAGAGTTGTCAATAATGGTTCGTAATGGCTGATAACGGTTCAAAGTTGTAAATTGTGATTTTGATTGCTGAATGCTGGTGCGTCGTAGTTCACAAGTGACAAGTCTGGCCAATACTAGTGAAAAATGCTTTGCACCGGTTCAATACAGTTCATAGAAAGGGATAGTGGATTTCTTTGTGTTTCGTGTTGCTTCGCCATGGTGTGCAGTGGTGAGTAATGGCTAGTGCTGATCACTGCTCTGATTTATATTAGAGGTCGACAAGCAATCGAAAAGGTACAGCTCAACTTATTGTGGCTTTGCGGGCTTGATCTCTGTGACGTCAGATCCCCAACGAATCATCCTGCAACCATTGGCCCCAATGACTTGAAGATCTTCCCAGCTTACAGCGGGAGATTTTCGCTTCGTGTCTCATCGTTGCTTGTTCGTGCCGTGCCAAGAAAAAGGATTGCAAACAAGTTGCATCACAGCTATGGGACATAGATCGTAAAATAAGTTGCTCATAGCTTGCGATGGATCTATGATGATCTATGTCCCAGCTCGTAGCTCTTGCGGCATCATGATAGCGCTGAAAGCTCCAACATGAAAGCTCCAGGACTCCATCATTCCAACGCCAGGTGTGGAAGATTGGTAGTTCCGAAAATGATGCGGAGTCAAAAAACGGTGGTCATCAAAGAAAAATGATTGGTCCGTTTTTAGTGATTAGATGACCATGGTAAGTCTCACCCAAACCTAAGTCCTAAAAGAATGAGGTAGTTCAATTTTGATTGAGAAAAATGGGCGAATGAGCCTCAAAGATATGAATAAAATGATAATCGGCCAGTTTCTGGGTTGAGTCCTGATGAATATCAAGCTCAATGAATCATGAGGATCAATCCATATAAATGATGAATATCAATACTGGTCAATATCGTCAATGGTGCTGAGTACTGTAGCTGTTGATGGATGGTGAGCTATGCTTGATGCTTCACCACTGGATCCCCAAATCGCCTTGAGGAACCCATAATTCTTAGGGCTTTGTGTACGTACCCCTGAGTACCCCTGGGAAACTATATCAACTGGCTAGTGACTAGGAATGATTCATGACACCAAACCGCAAATAGCTTGACCCTAGCTGAAGAAGCTAAGATTCCCTTGTAGATTTCAGCTTCCAGGTTACTTTCCTGGACAGAAATCGTCCCTTAATTGACCTCCCACTGCCACCTTTCCACTGCCCCAACTGACCGTCTGCCCAGCGACTGAAGGCCTGCCATATGACCTGCAGCGATTGAACCACCATCGTCACCATCATAAGCATCGTCATGGCCATGATTTCATCGTCTGGGTGTCTATGCCACCATGGTACATGTATTTCACATGGCGGGGAATGTTGCGAATATCCAGAAATTGCATGTACGTAGCTGTATACAGTTTACCCGTGTGATCCATGCGTATACCAGTAGTACCGCACAAGGCGGTGGCGGAAGTTTCCAAGACAGGAGCACTATAGGAGTGTGCAGTTGTGGTTGCGACAATGTGAGCATCGATCTGGCCACTTGACTGGCAGCCTATCTGTCTAGCCATCTTTCTATCAGTGGATCAATTTTCTTTCTGTCTGTCTGACTGTCTATCTATCTATCTATCTGATGATCTATTCGTTTATCTATCTGCCTATGTACTTGTCTTTCTATCTGCCTCACTATCTATCTCGTCATCTTTCTGTCTATGTATCTATCTATCTACCTGTCCATCTATCTATTTATCTATCTGCCTATCTATCTATCTGTCTATCTATCTACCGAATTATTTGTCTGATCATCTATGTGTCCATCTGTCTATCTTTCTGTCTATCTACCTGACTATCTATCTACTTTTCTATCTGACTCTCGTTTCGTCTACCTATCTGTCTATCTATCGACCCATCTAGCCATCTGAATCTGGCTATCCAATTGTCTGTCTATTCCATCTATCTATTCTAGCTATTCTATCTATCTATCTATCCATCTATCTATCCATCTATTCATCCATCGATGCATCTATGTATCTGACTATCCATCTAGCCACCCATCGATCTGACTATCGACTTGTCGATCTATCTGGCTACCTCTTTGTCTAGCCATCTTTCGTCTATCTATTCATTTACCTTCCAAATGTGCTTCGATCATGAAGTGTTTTGCATCTAGGTGTTTGGCCACTTTTGATAATTGGACCTTGCAAAGGTGTTCCGATCATCAAGTGTTTTGCTACTTTTGACCTGCAAATGTGCTTGGCGCGCAAGCGTTGTGCACATTTTGGCCACATAAATCACGAAAAGTGACGCGAAACGCAAGTGTTTTCCTACTTTTGTCTCCTGTGTTCAAAAAGTGTCAAAACGTGCTGTGTTTTGACACATTTGCTTCAAAATGTGCTTCTCGCCCTGGCCGCGTGCACTTTTTCGGACATGCAACTTTCAAAACTTGTTAAAAACCACGAGTTTTTGCGACTTCGGACGTGAGAATGTGCTTCGCGCGCAGGCGGCGTGCCAATTTTCATGATCATATGACATCTCCGAAAAGTGGCCCGAAACGCTAGTAAAATTGCAGTTTTTATTTTGGTACAAGATTTTATCTTAAAAATTTGCTTCGCGCGCAGGCAGCGTGCCAGTTTTGAGAATCATGAGTCATCAAAAGTGCTCCGAACATGAAGTGTTTTTACGATTTTGACTTCCAAATGTGCTCGGCGCCTAGGTTTTTTAACGATTTTGAACGTTGAATCCTCTAAAAGTGCTCCGAGCATGCAGTGTTTTTACGATTTTGACTTCCAAATGTGCTTCGCGCCTAGGTTTTTTCACGATTTTGCAAGTTGCATCTCCCAAAAGTGCTCCGAACCTGACATGTTTTTACGATTTTGACTTCCAAAAGTGCTTCGCGCCTAGGTTTTTTAACGATTTTTGCACACACCTTCCGCCACAGTGGTCCGCACCCGCCGCTTTAGCGAGGTACCCTTCTGGACCCTCATGATGCACAAAACCTTGCAAAACACAGCATTTCGCGACTTTCCTAACATTTTGGCGCACTCGCACTCTCATCTTTCTCACATCTCTTCTTTCTCACATCTGCATAGGCGATCTACCCTAGCTGAGTTGTCCATATTGTCGGAAGTTAGACTTCTAAACTTCCTTCGACAAATTTACCGTATCTATGTGTATGTAAGCATGAGTATCCACGCCAGTCTGTGTGGACCATGTATGCCTACATGTTTTGCAAATATGTATCTTTGTCCCATCTATATGCATACATCAAGTATATTTAGAACATATAGTTTGCTTATTTGTAAATAAAAACAAACAAGTAAAGAAGTAAACAAGCAAGAAAGTAAGTAAGTGACAGCCGGTGAGTAAGACAATAATAGACATGCAATGCAATGAAATGAAATGCAATTCAGTGAAATGCAATGCAATGCAATGCATAGCAATGCGCTGCAATGCACTGCATGCATGAATGTGTCAATGTATGGATGTACGAATGTATGAATGAACCAATGTATGAATGAATGTATGAATGTATGTATGTACTGTTTGTAATCTATGGAATGCCTGTGATGCATGCGATGCACGCAGGGTATGTATGCGATTCATGTCATCTGTGTAATGCATGTAATGAATGCAATATATGTATGTGTGCACGTGTAGATGGATAGATGGGTGGGTGGATCCATAGATTGAATAAATAATAATAAATAAATAAATAAACAAATAAATAAATAAATGACCATATATATTACTTTAACAAATAGGTGGATAGATAGATAGGTAGATAGATAGATAGATAGACATCTTTAGAATCTCAAGACAATCAACTTCGGTGGGTAAGAATTGCCATTTTTCCAGGCAATGCAATAGATATCTTTTTATGACTGATTCGTATGGAATTGTCGAATGCATCTCGTTTGGGACACTTGAAATGCGGGTCGGAACCTGTACCAGGGCAGCTGCAGAGCAGAAACAGAGAAACCTCTCTATCTGATTCAAGTTGCCAGACTCAAGTATTGCCAGGACTTTAACCATGATCAACTACTGGCAAGCATGACTGGCCAGAACTGGCTATCAACTGCACCAGAGAATCAATCATGATCCACTGCGATAAGCATTGCCGTCACGGCCACCATTGGCAGGTTACAACCAGCCCTCCCAACCAAGCTTTCAACTACTGTAGTCTGTTGGGATCTGTTGGGATGTTCACCTTTTCTTTTGAATGGCGAATGATCCATCTCTATCATGACTTCTTCATACTTCTTCCCTATCATTCGATCAGGCTGCAACGATCAACCATTGTTTGTCTCCATGAACCAGCTGATTGTTGCTTGCGGCTAGCTCTTTACCATCCATTCACGCAATCGTCATTCAGCATTGGAAACTTTATGAAAGCCTTATACCAACCAAATCAGCGCTAATCTATGAACCAACAATGATGATCACATGATGAACCATAACCATGAACCAGCACGAGCAACCTATGGGATGAACCATGGGTATCCATGGGTTCCTTATGGTTCCTGACGTGTTGAACCAACCAAACTATGACCTGTGCATGCCCAACAGCTGAACCTGGCTCGTTCATGGGACTAAAGCCCTCCACAGCAGCGAATGCATCACCCTCAAGGGATTCCAACCTCACAGCAGCGGGATCAATGTTGACCATGTGGGGGTTTCTCAAAATATGGGCCCCCTATTAATGGTTGGTTTATTACTATAAATGGCAAATAGCGGATGATTTGGGGGTCTCCTATTTTGAGAAACCACCATGTGGGTGGCCCCTGGTTTGATTCGCTGGTTTACAACCCGCCAAAGTACAGGTACAAGCTGGTACAAGTAGTACCCGGCAAGCCAGAGGCGGAAGTTTCAAGGGGAACTAACTATAATCCAAAAACCTATATACGGTTTTCGGCTCTGCGGGGCTACACTGACTCGCGCGTGCAAGCTGGTAATCTTGTCTGGTGATTTTTGCGTATCTGTTTGCTTGCTGGTGCTCTTTTGTCTATTGTTCCTTTGGTTTGTTTTCTTTTCTGGTGTTTTGTCTCTCGTTTTTTGTTTGGTGTTGTTTTGTTTGCGGCTTTTTTGTCTGGTGTTTTTTTCTTGTCTGGTGTATTTCTATCTGGCGTTTTTGTGTCTGGTCTCTTTTGTCGGGTGCTTTTTTTGTCTGGTGTTTTGGTTCTTGGCTTGGTTTCGTGGGTAGCATCTTTGCCTCGCCCGACGCAGCCCGCAGCAATGCACACAGTCGACGCAAGCAACGCGCAGCAAATGTAAGCCTGGAGGGACCAGAGTCCCAACACCAGACTTTCAGCGCCGAAGACATATTTTGATGCGATTCTTTTGCAAAATGATAAGGGACATGAAGGCCAGCCAAAATGCGAGAAAAGCAAACTTTGAACAAAAAATCAGTCGGCGGAGCCAGCCGCGACGTGCAAAACAAAAAACCGCTCACCACAGGACGCATGCGAAAACTATTCGAATGCAGCAGTTTGGCTTTAACTATCTTTGCTTTGACATGCTTTGACACTCCTTTTGCCTGAACATCCTTTGCTTTGGCTACCTTTGCTTTAGCTCCGCTGTAGTGTACTTTGCCTTAGCTATCTTTGCTGCGGCTTCCTTTGCTTTGGCCCTTTTTGCTTTGATTCCCTTTGCTTTCTCTAGTTTAGCTTCACTTTCCTTCGCTCTAGCTATCTCTGCTTTATTTTTCCTTGCTTCAGCTATCTTTGCTTTAGCTTCCTTTGCTTTGTCTACCTTTGCTTTAGCCACCTTCGCTTTAGCTTCCATTGCTTTCACTTCCTTAGCTTGAATTCCTTTTGCTTTGACTGCCTTTGCTTCGGCTTTCTTTGCTTTAGCTACCTTTGCTTTAACTTCCTTTGCTATCACTTCCTTTGCTTTATGATGATAATGGCTACTGATAGGAAATACTGGTTCTATTGCTGTTTTTGGTGATAGGGGTCAGTGATTGTCGATAAACAGCGTCGCACATTGATTGCCAAGGGATTGATCCGTATTATAAACCATTAAACAACCCCAGTTACCCAAATTATCAACCTTTTGGTCGTATGTTCACCTACCACCCTTCAAACCACTCTGCTAGTGCCATGAACTAAACATGGTCGCGCTACAGCAACCACTTGTCGCATACTTTGTCGTCGTTCTTGCTGTGTTTTTTGCATTGATAACTGCTCAACTTCTCGCACTCAACGCGTTGTTGTTCACCTGGCAGTCACATGTGCGCAGCTAGTCTGGTTGGCTGATGGTCCACCTTCCATGTGAGTGGCGAGTGACTAATTTCATATATCTTGGAGTCTGAACAAGTCATCGCCAACGAGAGATTGAACCCGAACACCCAGAAGACCACCAGAAAGCTCTGAGGCTGTTGAGCCATATCACCACAGCTATTTGGAGAGAAATCGAAGTCCCTGATATAACATGATATCACGAACAATTACCCACCTGTTCTGCATCTATCCGCCGCAGATGGCCTCAGCGTTTGCAGCAAGTGACCATTCAATGGCCTTATCTACGATCAGAAGACCTGCCTCTTGCAGACTGGTGCCTGTTCCAACCTGCAACGCTTGCAGTTCAAGGTGCTGAATATCTCGTTGCACATGTAGCTGGAGGCAACCCGTTGCACATGTGTGTAGAGGCAACCCGGCTCGTGTGTAGACTAGAAGGCCAAGATGTTTACGGATTTCACGCTCAAAAAGAAAGCCATCAACAAAGCGCTTGAGTTTTCAACGGTTGCGAACTGATTTTTTGAAGGATGTTTCAAGCCACGCAAACAATTTCAATCATTTTGAGCAACATCAGAAAAGAAATTTGTAGGGACAAGCTGCCCAAAAATTCTTCGGCACTTGGTCAAAAACACCACGCCATCCAGGTCGCACCTTCATGTTCTTCAACCAAAATATAGGCTTCAGCGGCCAAATTCCGTTGTAGGTGCCTACGTTGCGACAAGTGGGACACCAAGTCTGAGGAACTGGATGGGCTCGATAGCCCCAGGAGAAATCGCTGCAGAGGTGTTTCCCCCTTTGTCATGACAAAATTTGGGTGTGTCCGTAAAGGGGGGGTTCTCGAAATAGGGGGTAAGCCAAAAAACGGTTGGTCATTGTTGGTCTGCTGCTATAGATTATATAAATTGTTGACATTGGATGACTTGGAGGGTCCCTTATGTTGAGATCCAAACGGTGGTACCTACGAACCATTCATCCCCAGTGCTCCAAGCGGCCATCAGAAGACGCACCCGGGAAGGCATGGATGTCCTTGGCTGGCGACCATTTCGGGGAGGCACCGGCGGATCCCATCGAAATCATGGGGCATCCGAATGGTTTGGGGGGTACCGGTACCGCGGTGTGGACAACAAGGCTTCCATCAGTCCCACCGGCCTCGAATGTTGGGCGACCATCGATTTGGGTAGTGCAACCCCACAAGTCATTAAGAAAAAACACGGTCTGTCTGTCACATAGTTTGTTGCCCAAATCTGCATGTTGCTGATCTCCCTCTCCACACTTTTTTGGAGCCTCTTTGGCATCAAAAGCGGGTAGCGGATACAGAGATCTCTCCAGCTCTGAATAGCCAGAGAGCCAAGGAGCAGTTGGGTCAAGCAGTTGAGTCATGTTAAGTCTTCCAACATCAGCAGCTCTCAGCACCAAGGAGCAAGGAGGAACTTGATTCCAAACTTATGGCCCTGGCGCAAACCCCATGGTTTTTTGCGCTTCGAATTTCAGTACCACCAAGTCGTGGAGCTGCAGCTGCATGCTGAATGGTGTATATCATTCGTTGATCAGTGGTTGTTCGTGTCTAAAAAAATGACTCTCGCCGATGCACCATCCTTTCCTACGAACTTCGAGTCCTTTTTTTGACTTCGGAAAACAAAGCTTCGAAATCTTCAGTTAGTTAAGCACCCTTGAAGTACTACCATTCCGTCAGGGGGGGGCTGTGTGCTTTGGATACCCCCATGGCTCCTTTCCTGGACCTCCCAACCAAGCGCCTCTTTAAAGAGATCTTCCAACAGCTTGCGGGGAATGGTGACCAACGAAGCGGAGTCAACGTAGTAAGGATCCGGGACCTCGGTCGTGAAGCGAAGCTCACACTGGGTGCTGAAGCCATCGTTGGAAGCCGCAGCTTTCGATGTGTGTTGAAGTACCATTCAGCTTGAAAGATCTTGAAAGTGACAAATGAATGCAAATGACATGGGCATTTGATCAATGGATCTTGGCAGAAGCGGTTGACACATCTCTCTTGTCATAACGAAACGTCTCATGTTGTCATTTCAGAAATATACACTGATTAAATTCGCATGGACACATTGTGAAACCTGGGTTAAAATGATTTGCCAATTGGATATCCCGATGCAAAACCCTCTACCACACTCCATAAAGCACCACTCGTGATGAGTAAATCACCAGCTGTTCATTGGCTAGTGATGGCTGGTGGATGGTGGTATGTGGATGTATACTATTGCATCCTCATTTGAGCTTGTTTGGTGCTCCAACATGGGGGGCTTGTTGCCCGTGGATTGTCTATGCCATTGGCGGGCAGACATGATATGTACAGGATATAAATTGTCGGCCCTCGCATGTACCATGTTCAATAATTACTGATAACGATTAATAACAACTAATGATGGTCTGGTTGAATGATTGCGGATGAAGCGTTAGCGGTCTTAATTAGTGGTTGATACTTGTTACCCGTTGCTAATCATCACTGACCATCAGCAACCATTACCAACCATAGTAGCCACTAGTAGCCATTGCCGATCATGAGAAACCATGAACTGACCATTACTTAACCAATAGTGAACGTTAACCAGCATAACATAACCATTATATGGTTTACCATGATCAACTATTACAAACCATATTGTTTAGCATTGCGTTTGGCTTTTGGGCTGGCTCCAAGTGAGACTATTCTCAACCATCCAATCTTCACCATCATTGTCCATGGTTCATGGCGCTTCTCGTTAGCTGCAACCGAGGCACCACGACATGGTCCGTCTGTGGGTCATGTTTCCCATAGATCGAAGGTGCCTGAGATCTGCAACCGCGAGCAATGGTCATTGTACAAAGTGGTAACCCCCTGGGCCCCTGGGTAGAGATCTATGACTATGGACTCACCATACAGTTGTAGACCCACTGATAACCATAGTTATACATAAATGGGGCGTAGCATACTTAGGTTCAGTTGGCTTGTGACCCAACCAAGTATAGGAATGGATCTATCTATATCCACCATAACTGTGGCAGTTTCCTTTGTTATAGCTTAACTCACTGGACGGGTACCAACCTATCGACCAACCATCAGAGTGATACGAACAATGCTGGTTTGATTATTTATAGAAATTATGCATGTGTAATATTTTGTAATCATTTGTATGTGACTGTAAATGTGCATATACATATCTGTCCGTGTGTCAACTTTTACGTATATATAAATATGTAAATATAGATGCATGATACAATCCTTCCCAGCACCCCCCATTCCCCGCCCAATGGTCATGGTATATATGTATCTACCTGTATAGGGCTGTATGTACATGTGTATGTCTGGCTGGTAAATATGCCCCCACCCCCCTCTGGGAGTGGGAGTGGGGGTTGCCAATGGTTGATAACGGTTGGTAAAGTAGTGACTGACATTGGTTGATAGTCGTTGCCCCCCCCTCCCCTTGTGGGAGTGAGGGGGTTTATTGCGGGCAATGGTTGTCATTGTGGGTAAATGAATCGCCCAATCATTTGTAAAAACACCTAAGCATGCACAATCTGAAGCTTCAATTTATGATCACCAAATGAATTGCCCAGTCGTTTGTGCAAAAAACGTGGAAGCATCGACAATCTGAATTTCCAAGTCATGGTTGCTTAAAGAATTGCCCAATTAAAGATCCAGCAAGCCCAAATCCGCAATCAGAAACTTCAATTCACCAGTGCTCAATGACATAATTTATGAACAATAAAAATGCCTAAGCATCCACAATCCGAAGCTTCAATGCATGTTTGCTAAATGAACTGCTCAAAATATGAATAGTAACAACATTGAAGCATCCAAAAAATGAAATCTAAAGTCATTGCCGCTACATGATTTGTCTAATCATTTACATAGCCACCCCCGGAATACACAATCTGATTCACGCCATGATTGCTCAATGATTTGCCTTGTCATCTATGAATAGTAAAGCACCACGGGGTGTGTCTGATTGGGCGGTCCACATTCGCGCGTACGTAGCCGGCATTTCGAGCACTTTGAGGCAGTGCCAAAACGTCACCGCTGGCTGCAGAACATCATGGATTTTCATGATAGCCATGATTACATACTGTAAAACACATGGATGAATGATTTTCATGGTGTACCCCCATGATTTTTCATGAACAAAAATAAGGAAAAACACTTCAATTTTCAAGAAGAACATTGAAGTGCTTTTTTCATGTAACAACACCCAAAAAATCATGGGGGTACACCATGATCAGCTCGAAACTCAAAACTAGCTCCGCTCTGATCAGCATCAAGTACCCACGAGAATTTGCAGGCTAGGCACAGGAACTGTTCAAAGTCACCTTGCATTGGTTGTTAGGTCCTTTGGATTAGTATGGCTAGTTGGGTACACCCTGTGATCCAGGTAGCCTAGTAAACCACAACATCACCAGTGAGAAAGACCAAACATCTCTGCCCATCGGATGCGAAGGTGCCAAGGGCGCCAGAGCATCAGCGAACATCGTCCACACCACGGGGATGCGAACCACTTTGACTCCGATGTCGGACAAAACCTGCCCCCCAGAGGCGGAAAAAGCTGGACACAGGGAGAACTCGACTCCCAAAGGTGGATGCGACACAGTTGGTGAATCTTGGGAGAACAATCAATCTGGAGATCCCATATGAATAGATTCACTGTTGCAGCCGATTCTGAGTGGATTTGTGGGATTTCAAGTTGACTAAAATGGCAATACCCCCCCAATCACTGGGGAAACCGATCAAAATAGTGGCAGTCATGATGGAACAGTGATAGTTCGCAATAGCAGTAGTGATAAGGACAATACTCCTGCGAGCAATCGTAAAAGACAATGGCGCTTACGATCATCATCATGATGGCAGTAGCACTGGTACTACTACTACTACTACTACTACTACCACTACCACTACCACTACCACTACCACTACTACTACTACTACTACTACTACTACTACTACTACTACTACTACTACTACTACTACTACTACTACTACTGCTACTGCTACTGCTACTGCTACTGCTACTGCTACTGCTACTGCTACTGCTACTGCTACTGCTACTGCTACTGC
>VSDK01021031.1:298029-308267 GCA_009767595.1 Symbiodinium kawagutii
ACTGCTACTACTGCTACTACTACTACTACTACTACTACTACTACTACTACTACTACTACTACTACTACTACTACTACTACTACTACCTAGTGGTGATGGTGGTGATAGTGGTACTAGCAGCACTAGTGGCAAGGGACAGTGCCAGCTTGATGGCCCTCCAGCGTGAACTGACTGGCAAATCACTGTTGAGAAATGTCATGCCTTGCGGACATGGTGGTTGATCATGTTTTATTAATCTTTATGATGCTGGAGCGGCTAAGGGATGGTGAACATATGACTGATGATGATTGATATGTGCTAGTGGTGAAGTTAAAACTGATTTGCGACAGGAGATAAACCAAACGGGGCTCCACCATAAGCCGTGATGCACCCAATGCACCCAATGCACCCTGACCAAAGGGCTGGGCTACCATCACACCATGGCATTTGATGGATTTTGATGGTCCCTCCCAATTCTGAGGTGCTTACTGCCGGGTTGAGAAAAATCTTTTTGACCTGGAGTCCCAACAAAATCTTTCAGAAAAATCCTGATCTTTCCTACTTTCTCCCAGCAAGAAGTACCCCTCACCCACCCCCCCCCCCACCCACCCACCCACCCCCCATCCGTTGTGTTAGCTCAGCTCTACCAGGCCTTCAAATCCCCGGTGTGGATAAAGCTATTGCGATGAGCTTCGAAAACCTGACTGAGGAGCCACCACGGGGTCATGCTTCGTAGGGATGGCCCATGGTTCCAAGGAGGAGCGGTGAGTGATGGTAGCAGTTGGTGGATGTGCAGGTCACGGTTGATGGCTTCGATGGTTTCTTGTGGTTTCTTGTGGTTTCTTGATTCATCGCTGCATAAAAACTAAAGCTTAGCGGCGATGAATTGATACATTTCGTGATCAATCATGATAATATTGACCCAGTGGAGATTATGTTTGATGAATGAATGGTTGACTAATTTTGCATGAATCATGGTTGATGAGTCAATTCATGAAATAATGAACGATTGTGCTTCAGAACGGCGATTGCTACGAGTAGTTCACAGTGGTTCAAGGGATTATCGGGATTCATCGGTGATCAATGATGGATAATGGTGATAATATACTAATAGTGGTCAATTCACAATCATATAAAGGTTGACGATTGTCAACGTGTGACTCATGGTTGAGGAACCATCGATGGTAATGGCTAATAGAAGGCCTAGGGAACCTTAGGAATGGTTTCTGATGATTAGATTACGCTTGAGCAATGGTAAACCCTGGCAGTTCATAGTGGAGATAACAACAAGAAACGGACTGTCAGAACCTCAAACCGAGCCAATGTTTTAAACATCATCCTTGAACAGTTGAATGGCAAACAACATTAAGATCATTACCATTGCCGGGTGGATGTTAATGAATCTGAATGGTGTCAATTGTTTACATTCCGTAAACATTCATCTATGCTTAAAAAGTCTTCAGAATGGCCAGCAACAACGATTGGATCGACAACAACATACAACAACTAAGAATAAGATAGAATAAGATAGAACAAGAACCATAATCCGCTCACAATCTTTGCAATTTCCAGCAAGTGCCAGTGTTTCCGGCCGCTTTAGCTTACTGGTTGAAGCAGCTTGGTGAACCAACCTGGTGATAAGTTCCATGCCTGTACGAGGTCCCTCAGCCCCTTTTTTTTGAGCTCGGCTGATGGCTTGGAATGACCCACTGAACCGATGGTGGAAACCAAATTGAACTAATGCTAACATGAACCTAATGGTCGGAAACCAACTATGGAACCCTAGCCCTTTGTCAACCCATTGAACTGATGATTGTGGAAACTGTAATGTTCATAGTTGGATCGACTAACGGCTACGAACGCCTATGTATCACTTCATGAAGCGTCAGTACACTCACTGGTACCGTTCAATTTAGAGACCCTATGAACAGTGGTTGTACCCGAGCTCTCAAAGTCTGTGACCACCCAAGCTGCAACGTGACGGTTGAAACCCAGGTTTTCTGCGAATCTGTCCGCTTTTTTCAGTTTAGGCTGGATAACATGAGGGTAGCACGATTGACGGTGATGGAAACCGGCAAATCCATGGTTACAAAATCATCATTACTAATCGTTTAACCTTTTTGAAAGTCATCTTCATTACAATGGTAACCATGATCACAACACATACCATATGCTCAAATATGTGAAAAGAAGACGTGAACCATGCAATGGCTAGTTGTCTTTTGACCCAAACCTCAGCTGATCCAACAACCAGCGCACCTGGGCGGCAAATTTGGCGCCAAACTGTGCCTGCAACCTGCGCAGTTTTGCCAAGGGCGGCGAGAAGAAACCCAGCGTTTTGTAGCACAGGATGAAAATGCTTAGGGGAGTTCTTCAAATTGGGAACCCCATAAATGGTTGGTTTATTGCTAGAAGTGGTTCAAAAAGGATGATTTTGGGGAACCCCTAGTTTGAGAATGTTTGAGAAACACCCATTTTTGGGATATGACCCGAATGAATGTAATCAGCTACAGGCAACATCTTCCAATCGGCCAAGACGAACGAACCAGGGTGGCCGTTCCCCTTTCGACCAAAGGAAATCCTGGTTTTAGGAGAGCGTGAATCAGTGGTTTTTGCCACAACCAGTACCGGGGCCAGCCCAATGTATACATGGGGCTATCCACCAATTCTCACCACCAAATTCTCACTGGTACCTCACTGGTACATCTATACAACAGTGGTGTATACATCATGTTAGGTCCCTATCACCACCAAATTCTCACTGTTGATCCTGGCTACGATCACCCCCCGAAACGCAACCTGTGCACCAGAATGCCCTCCGATGGCCAGGTAGTACTTTGACCTGGCTTGGGGGAGTTGATGATTCTACCAATGGATCATATGTGTTTGTCCAATAAAATGGTGGACCCCCCAAATGGATGGTTTGTTACTGTACATGGTTAACATTGGATGATTTGGGGGTACCCGTATTTTGAGAAACACCTATATCAATGAACAACTAATCATTTGATGACAACGGCCTTAGGTTATTGATTCTACAGTAACCAATTGACAATACCAGCCTGGTACGGGTTGAACAATTGATGCTAATTACTTGGTGCGGTCATTGATAGTAAATTGATTACAGTAATTAGCTGCTAATACACTGATAGTCACTTGATAATGATGGATTCATGGAGGATGGTTGAGTGCGGCCAACAGTAGCGAACAAACTGAGTCTTATTCTTGATGTGTAACCATGTTTTATCAGGACTACCAATGCTTTGTCATTCTTCATCATGATTATTCGCCTCTATTGATGGTCGGGGTTAGTTGTGAATCTGGCTGTGATAGGAACCAGCACTTCAACGAAGTCCTTGATAGCCCCCCTTGGCTCTATCTTGGGGGCTTGTTGTGGCCCACAAATCCCTTCGTTTCGAACGCGTGTTCGCTTTCAATTACCACATCGTGAGCCTAGAGGCGAGGGTGGGGCTTCCATTGATGGTGAAAAGTTGCGGAAGTTGAAATCACTTCTTTTTCCACACGCACCATGCGGACAAGTCAAGAAAAAGAAACGTAGCCTCGCTTAGTGCATACGTATGTTGATACATTGATACATATGTTTTTATGAAATCAATGGATACCTCTGTATATATATATAAATATAAATATAAATACACATCTATATGCAGATTTGTTCAAGTACATGGTACACATACGTACATGAAAATACACAAACATATGTCCAAATGTGCATTCTGTATACATGCGTACATGCATTCATACGATCTATAATACTTACCTCGGCAAATTATCGTTGAATGTTCGTCCCTTTTACTGTCGATTCACATTCAATTTGCAACAATGCTTCTTGTTCAGAAGCAAATCCTAAAATCCTAAACCTCTGTTAGATGATAGCATCCAATGGGGCTGAAATACCAAATTGACCGGAAGGGTCGAAAAACTTCAAACCCTAAGGTCATTTTTTGAAGGTTTCATGTCTGACACCTCCCACGGGGTCCCCCAATCTGCGATAACCCTATTTACATCAAATCAGGTTTTAACAAGAAATGGCTCCCAATTTGGCTGGGTCTGGTCTCTGGAAAAGTGATGGTGAAAGCAAACACAGGAACATGATTCGGAATGTATAGACCATCTAATGAAAATAGGTAGCTTGCGCTTGTAAGCAAAAAGCACAAGCCGGTGCTGCAAAACACCACCATAGTGCTAAAATACGGTGGTTCTAAGCCACAGTGTAGGAACTCTTGAAGGTACCACAACCCAAGTTGCCTGGTGTCCTTTTTGCGGTCGACCTGCGCACCAGGCTCAGGCCGGCCTTGCAGCAAGGGGGGCAAACAAACTCCTTGTCCAGCTGGATGACCACTGGACCTCAAGCTGTCCAGGTGACTGCGATCCGCCGATCCCAGCTTGCTGCAGGGCACGCAGGCACCAAACGCCACATGCACAAATTTCATGCGAATCATCGTTCATCATCTTTTGACATCACGATCATCCATCCCCACATTGTCATCAGAATCGTCATTCATCATGTTCATCTTCGTCACAATCCCCTTGGTCAATGATCTAACGATCTAACCATCCAGCCCAACAGGTTGGTGCTCCGCATGCTCCCCTGGGCTTGCCGGGGAACACGAAGCGGCCGCGAGTTCCAGAGAAGAACCAGTCCTCTAGGCACAGCCAACCTGCTGCAATCATCGCCGCTCGCTGCTGCCGCAGTGGGATACCATGGACCGTCCATGGTGAACGGCACCCCAATAACTAATGGCCGTTGAGGAAGCTTGAAATCACTTGGGATGGCTGTTTTTTATTGTTTTTTGGGGTACCATTTTTGGATGTTCATCAGTTGCAGGGACGATCATTGCTGATGATCAAGGCGTCTTGAAAGCAGAGTCACCAGCGATTGGAGAAAACGTCTAGTCGTGGAGCCCACCGTTGATCAGAATGATAAATCCTGAGCTAAGACTTTGCGAACAGTACATAGCTGTGGTTGAAACAAGCATGACAACAGACCAGGACCATCATCATTAGTGTCATCATTGTTTAAGAAACACACAGCTGGGGATTTCCGCAATGACATTGAGATTCATCTCACTAAAAATTGACATACTGTTGTGATGGCCCTTGACAGCTCAGGGTACCTCCAAATCATCCAATATCAATCAATGTTAGGAATATCACTATATATCAACCAATCCGAAATTACTAAATCTTAGGAAGAAGCCAACCATTCTTAGTTGGGTTTTCTCAATTTCTAAGAAACCACTATGCATGTGACCCTGGATGACCCTGGATATGGCTGTCGTCAGTGCGGTCACCCGGGAAGGCCGCTGGCGTCGCCATCAGTCTAGCCCTGGTGGAGTGTACCCCACAAGGGGTGCGACTCCGCCCCCTGCAGGAGTTCACATCCCGAAAATGAACTGCCAATGTTTTTTGTCAAACGTTTCAACACAGTTTCACTCATATCTGGTGACCATAACAATCCGTGAATCTCTCTGTTGCCGGGTTGTCATCAGTCTCCTTTCTTCGGTCAGCTTGTCCATGGTCATCGAAGAAATCAGGCATCAAACAGCTGGTCTGTACCCAAATAAAAACATTCGCAACGATGCCCCAGTCTTATCAAGCCCCAGTCTGATGCATCAGCCATTCGCAAACCATTGGCCTCCACTTTCTTCAGATCGACCATCTCAGCATGGAGTTACCAAACATCAATCTTACTACCAACTATCAACATGTATATATCACTAAGCACAATTGTTAACCATTGGTTCAACATTATTGACCAGCAATGATCATTTACCATCATTGACCCTAGTATCGGTGGTTATCATCCCCGACTATCAACTGCTCATTGGAATTGGTAATTTAGTATTTACAGTCTCCTTTGTTGTGGCTGATCATCAGTTTGTGAAACACTTCAAACATCACCAACCACAGTCAAGCATCAACCATTATTCTTGCCATTGCATCAACAGGGTGATCAGAAACAACCATCCAGGGATATGGTTGGTTGAAGCACCCCGTCGTGACAAATATGCGCAAGTCAAGCAACCAACAATAGCTGCTGTTAGTCAGTTTTAGTCATGGAAAACGAAACGTGTCAACCAAACCGCCAGCCAGACCGGTGGTTCATGCAACATGTCTGCGTTCCCACGGCCTCCAAAATTGGTTCCGTAAGGCACGGAGGCCGAATCTCTCCTGGCTGCTTCCCGGTGGATGTGGCGTTGAGAAGGAGAAGAAACCAGGGGTGAATCACGTAATGATTGGTATTGGTCATGGATGATTCATGGGGTCATTCTGATTGATGGGTTCATTCTGATAGATGATACGTAATGATTGGTATTGGTCATGGTTAGTTCTGATTGATGTGAATTCTGATTGATGATAGTTAATGCATAACAGCCTGGCATCGTCAATTATACTCATGTGTTATTTTGATGGTAGGTTCTTTTTCTGCGCGGTTAATGCTTAGTATTGGTCAGCAGGTCATAATACTGGCTTAGGGTGGTTCGATCTTGGTCAGCAATGGTCAAGCTTTGGGTACCGGTGAATTCACTGTTGCACAAATGGAGGGATCCCCAACCACCCGTTTTGCTAAAAGCATTAATGATAGCTGAAAAATGGATAATAGTGGTTGATAATGGTTAATATCATGGTTAATGATGCTTAATGATAACAATGACAATTTTCAACCACCCCTTTTGCTGGTACACCCTGCATGGATGATCCAGAAATGGGCACGGGGCAACAGAAACCGCCGAAACCTATTTGTTGGTGAAGCCCATCAGTTTGCATGTACATACAGCGAATATGCACGTGTATAGATATTGTGTCTATACCTGCCGATCTATCTACCAATCTGTCCAGATATCTATCTACTCCAATCAAATCTAAGCGACAGCAATCCAGCTACTTATCTTCATCTTTATCTCTCTCTATCTCTCTATCAATCTATCCCTCTATCTCTCTATCACTCTATCTCTCTATCTCTCTATCTCTCTATCTCTCTATCTCTCTATCTCTCTATCTATCTATCTATCTATCTATCTATCTATCTATCATTCTATCATTCTATCTATCTCTCTATCTCTCTATCTCTCTCTCTATCTATCCCTCTATCTCTCTATCTCTCTATCTCTCTATCTATCTCTCTATCTCTCTATCTCTCTATCTCTCTATCTCTCTATCTCTCTATCTATCTATCTATCTAACTATCTATCTATCTATCTATCTACCTACCTATGTATCTATCTATCTATCTATCTATCTATCTATCTATCGAGTCTATCTATTTATCAATCTAGCTAGTCTAATCCAATCAAATCCAATCCAATCTAATCTTATCTTATCGCATCCTATCCTATTCTATCTTATCTTATCGCATCCTATCCTATCCTATCCATCCATCTTTCTAGCTATCAAAATCTATGATTTAATTGATCTATCGAGCAATCAATCAAATCTAATCTAATCTGATCTGATCTGATCTAATCTAATCTATCCACTGATCTATCTAATCTTACCTAATGCATTTTTGCTTGTCCAATCTCTCCATCTCTGTCTCTACCCACAAATCATCTCGCCGGTCCTACGGCTTGCCTCATGCTCAACCACCACCCCGGCGCCTGTTGGCTTGGATTTGAAAAAGACCAGCCTGGAATCGCCGGAGAACAGTTCACTGGCACCCTTGGGCCGTGATGCTTGGGGGTTACTACAAGGTGGATCAAGGTGGATAGGTTCAGCTCAGGCCTATTGCTATAGGAGGTTAGTCGTTGGTCCAAATGGTACGAGTACCCCTGCACTGTTTCAAGCAAAGGAGCCTAACTTCGACCATCCGCGGTAGTTACAGTCACCAAGTTGAGTTCAGGGCACTTCAAGATCAGGGCACTTCAAGAGGTCAATTAGTTTATAATTCTCTGAGAAACCAAACATTTTTGGTCAAACAGGTTGTATGCTAGCTACACACACAGAGATATATATATATATACACGTAAACAAATCACTCAATAAAGAAATGCATATTTCTCTGTATAGTTACACATATGTATAAATAGGTGTAGGAAAAAATCCCCTGGTGAAAGAAGACGAGTCGCAACGCTTCAAGGTCAATGTTGTTGGGCACAGCAATGAGCGGATGCTGACCGTTCGACAGCTCAGGTCATTTGCCGGTAGCCCTGGCATAAGATTCGATGTCAGCTGTAAATTGCACAGGTATGCCTATAGTAGTATATACTTACAGAAAGTGTAAATTCCACAAACCTATAGTTGGCCGGAATTCTTCAAGATCAACTTTGATTTTCAGGGATACCTTCCGAGGATAATTGCAAGCTTTTCGGATTGGTTATCTAGTCATGACCCAGTAGCTACAACTAATCGCAAGTGTTTGACAAAGAGTGCGTGCAAATGTATATCATTTGTATACATACACATGTCCAATGTATTCATTATATTCATTAGTACATATACAAGGATAAGCTGCTAGGTGGAACATCTAGGCATAGCGATGTTGTTCGATGGGGTGGAACCCAAAACAGCACGTAACGGTTCGTGTCATCCACCAAGTCAGGAATCTAGCGCCGCCAACCCTGTTGGTGCCTCGTCAGGGCACTGACCTGGACCGGCTTCGAGCAGACTGGCGTCAATAGTGGTTAATGATAGGGGATAGCTATATATGGTGGTTTCTCAAAATGCGGACCCCAAAAAAGGCTGGTTTACCACTATAAATGGCTAATAATGGATGATTTGGGAGGTCCCCTATTTTGAGAAACACCCATATAGTGGTTACTAATGACTATTATAATGATAGGTTGATAATAGTGGTTAATGACTATTATAGCTATAGCGATTTACCCAAGGGTGTCATCAATCATATGCGAATAAGTATACAAATTAGCGATTAAAAAGTATATGGTTAATGGTGCTTAGGGTCAACCAAGCAACTATATGGCTTTGTCCAGTTCAATGTTGGTACCTTCAAGCACCATCCTGCTGTTTGTAGCCGCGCCAACGGTGAAAGCATCAGTGACTTGGGGGTACACCGTTGACTTTAACAAACCCAAATGCTCATGTATGCAGACTATTATACAGACTATACGTCTATATATCATATCTAGACATGTAATGACATGTGCACGGCAACATATGTAAAATGTATCCATGCACTTTTTTGCAATCCATCTATCTCAGCTTCATATGTGCATGTAAAGCAGGACGTCTCATTTACACAACGAGCTTCATTTTCTGGTTTTGATATGCAGAGCCAGGTCATGCCTGTGTGCCTCGTGATGACTCGTCCGACATGGTTTGGGGCGTTTGGGGTCCAGAAAAAATAGCCAAAAAGGTGCGTCCAAACTTCACTGGTTGGTGGTTTCAACCCCTATCAAAAATATTTGTCAACCAACCAATTGTTAATAACTACAAGGGAAAAAAAAATCTGAATCCACCAGCCAGTTCAGCATGATTTGGGTGGTCTTCTGGGTCCCACCCAATACTGTCCGCGTACTTCGTTTCAATTTCTTACAGAAACAGGGAAAGGTAACATTTACAGGAAGCTTTGAACATACCGAACGCCTAATTCAACGTCTGGGTATGTGCCCAAATAAGGTAGCCAATGGGCCCCACCAAAACAAATGATCATTTTACAAATTGAAACCGCTGGTTGACTGGGGGTATCACTATGGCTTGGCACAAACCCATCTGGTTGGTGGTGCCCTTTTTTTGAGTTAGCCTGCGATCAGAATTTCGTCGAACCAAACGGTGAATCTAGGCGATGCGTCGCTGCGTTGAACCACCATGTAACAGCATTTTCTGGTTGCTGGTTGAACCACCTTTTTTTCACCTTTGGAATGCGCCCGCTGGTAACAGCTTGCACGCCTGGCAAACAGAACAAAAACGAATTCGCCTAGCTAGCGTAGTCCAAGCCCATTTCACGGCCGGAAAACGCCATGGCGTCACGAATGCACTGCACCGCTCCGAAAAAACCAGTTGGCAACTGGCTGCAACACGGTCGGTCGCCTGTACTACGGAGACTGGCAGCACGCATGAAAAATGACTCCATGATCGCCAGGTTGAGATTGGCTGGATACGCTTTGGCCTGCTGAGTGGCCCAAGCACCCGAAGGGAGCTTGCCAAAAAGCGAAATCCAGGGCTTCGATGTTGGCGTCCTCCATTTCTGTAAGCAGAGATCAAAATGCGGTAGCAAGTGAGTCAACAGGGTCGTGGGCTTAGCAGACACTGCGCCGTAAAGGCCTTGCAGAACATCT
>VSDK01021031.1:308287-318911 GCA_009767595.1 Symbiodinium kawagutii
CAAGCAACTGCTGACCCTGCTTCACCAACCAGATCGAAGCTGCGCAATGAACGGATGGACAGGCTGGGTGTTCCATCATGAACGCCGTCTGCACTGCCACACTGAGGACTGCAAGCACCAGCCACACATGCATGAGTCGGTTCGCAGTCAAAACCTGATGCTGATGCTTCAACCCATTCGAGATCTTGCCCCACGGCTCAGACGACGTACGGACTGGAGGGGGTCCATCGTCCAATTGCCAAAAGCTTCTCCAACGTGCCACACTCCACGTTTCACATGGAGGGGCACCCACGACCCCCAGCAGCACACCCGAAGCCACGATGCGGCGCCAGAAGAGTTGCGTGGTCGGCAAAAGCAAATTGCACAAGGTGCTGTGGTAGATCACATCGAGCGGCACTACCTTTACCGCAAAACCGTAGAGGCCACCCAACGCGGAACAAGCATCGTGAACATCACCGCCTCGTTGATGACCTGCGTAGCAGTAAAGCACGAAGTAGGAGCCGTCAAAACACGGATCCATCAGCGGCTTCGGCACTTCAGGAACCGCTGGCGCAGGAGCTGGGACAGCGCCTGACACGCCACACTGCTGCCGAAACAACATGTGCACCTGGTCATACGTGAGCACCTCCTCATCGTCCAACTCGTACAGCTCCACATGACTGAGGAAACTCTCCCAAACGTCTGAGGTCTGTCGACGTGACAACCCATGAACAGAAGGAATCGTTGGCCAGGTCGCGGAGTGACGAGATGTAGCACTGTGCCAGTCGACCAAAGCATCCAGAAGGAGCGCAGCCGGAGACACTGGAGCAGCATGAGGGACTGGAAACACCTTACCCGGTGCAGCACGCAACCAGTCGTCCTTGCACGGGAGCAAAGGGCCACAGATTCTAACAGCAGGCTTGCGATACTCATCCCTTTGCATCTTGTTGGTCGCAACAGACCGAAACTCCTCAGGCGGCTCTGGGTGGAAAATCTCCTCCAACCGGTCAAGGCAGCCGTTTGCACGATATTGCAAATGTTGTCGATGCTTCTGCAAGGTGTAGAAGTCACGCCGACACATCAAGCACATGGTGGGATAAGGCATGAAACGCCGAACCTCTGCCTTGACCTGATGAAGCTGATGCTTGTGCACGCTCAACGCACGGGCCGACGCACAAGTGAAATCACACAAATCACAGGCGAAAGAGACTTCATCCTCAACCGGCGGCAACGGAGAGGGCACAGGAAAGCCAGCATGCACAAAGAGCTGTTCGATGTCCTGCTCCCAAAGCTGCTGCGCTGCCTGAATTTGGGAGTGCACGGCATGCTGCTTGGCAATGCGCCCACACCATTTCTTCCAAGAGGGCCCGCACTCGCGAACAAACTGAGTCCACGCATCAAAGTCCACGAACGGGCTGGGCAGATGATGAAGCGACTCAGCATGCTGTTGCATCCAGACGAGATCATGGGCAACAAACTGGAACCAGGTGTCGTCACGAACCAATCCTTCAGCCCGCAACACACGCAACAATTCAGGCGGCCCATCGACACAAACTTTGAACAGGCGCCGCAGACGAGCCACCCGCAAAAAGGTGTCCGCATCAACCAATGGCCACTCAGCAAACAGAGCCGCATCAGTGGAGTGCTCATTTGAACGCAGATTGACACGACCCAAAACACGACGGTAGGCTTTGACAACAAAAGCACTGACTCTGGCCAAAGCAGCAGGAGCGACGCCATGCCAGGTCTCTGCAGCAAAGAACAACTTGGAGAAAACAAGAGCCTGCAAAAGAGTGAGTCGAGTAGCAGGGCTGAGGCTGTGCTTCCGAAACAGAGGCATGCAGGCAACCAAAGCTTCTTGTGCATGAGCCACCCGAACACTGAGCTCTGTGTCCCAACACATGGACGAGTTGTGCCTCTGGCCCAAGTGCGTGTAGGACGAAGTCAACGACAACTGCTGATCCAAACCAAAGGGGGCCAAGGGCAATTCTCCAGGGGTCTGAGCGAGCTGAGCATGAACATTTTGGACACCCCGACCCTGCAACCGAAGCAACCCCTCAGTTTTGCCTCTGCGAAAGTTCAGTGTCAAACCGACGGCATGACACTGCTCATGCATCAGGACAGCCGCTTGACCCACTTGCTGCACTAACACTGAGGGCGAAGGGTGCTGAAGAAACAAGGCAATGTCGTCCATCCACACAACAGGCTGCAGCAAATGCCCTGTATGATCCACAGGGAGCAAGTGACGAGCCGCCGCAATGAAACGACACAGCACAGTTTGAAGGAGCGCAGTGAAAGTGAGGTCCGCTGTTGGGCCTCCGGGTCGGGACCCTCTGGTTGGCATGAGGGCCTGATCAGAGGCCTCACTGAGAAGATTTGTTCGAACCTGCGTCCAATTGCTGGCAAACACTGTTTGCACCCATGCCCGCAAAGAGGCAGGCACTTTCAACTCAGCAAGAGCCGCTTCTCGCGGCAAAGCAGCAAGCAAGACCTCATCATCGCTGCCCCGCAAGTCATGCTGCAACAAGTTGTCAACAATGCAGCTTCGTTGAACAGAGTAGAAAGCAGATTCCAAGTCGAAAAAGAGAAGCGCATGACTCAAACCTTGAGCAACAGCCTGGCGACGGAGAGAGTGCACATAGTGAGCCCCAAAAGCAACACTCATGGCCTGAACACCTCCGATTTGCATTGGCAACAAGGTCGGTTTGATGTGAGTCATCAATCTGCGACGACAGATATGATGGAACAACTTGGGAAGCAAGTCGGCCACCAAAATCGCCCGGAAACTGCAAGGATCTGCCTCATGGTTGAACCACCCCTATGAAAAATGTGCTTGTCAACCCACCAATCAAAGCTGTTATTACGTATGGGAGAAAACATGTTTGAACACCACCAACAAGTACTTGAACTTCAACAATATTGCTGGTTCTTATCCCCTATCAAAAGCCATTCTGATAATTCACTTTAAAAATGTTCACCAAACCACCAGCCAGATTCAAAACCCATCTGCTGATGGCTGATCAGCCGCCGGATGTCCAGCATGGCAAGGAGATGATGAGTCCAGCCCAGCTCACGACAAACAACGAACAGGACTCGGGGTATTGCTCACCCATGCACGCGGAGTTGACACATGTTCATACCATCTGAACTCTCAAAAACACCAGATTGGTGAACATATGAAGATATACCAAATCAGGGATTGTTTCTTCATCTCTCTTTAATCTTTTTTGATCATTACAGTCACCGGCATTTATTCACCAACCATTCCCCATTGGATGAGCAGCGCCAACCATGGCCTTCTGCGCAAGAATAGTTGCTGGCCAGCGTGCCTAACCTTGGAGGGTGCCAACGAGGCAAAAAACTGGTCCTGTCATCCTCTTTGTTTGCTTTGGTAATCATGCGAATCAAGCTTATATACAAACAGTAAACCCACCGATACTTTTACTCCATGTTGAAGACGGGTGTGTTGGTTTATCAGTTGCTCGACTCAATCATGATGGCAGGTTTATGGTGCTTAGATGTTCCTTGAAATAAGAATTCCCGACAAGTGTATGGCCTAGTACGGTTCACAAACACACAGTACATATATAGCAATAGCTATAATTATCTCATTTAGATTTATCAGTGTATCCAGGAAAGATGACGGTCATAACATCATATCCCAGTTCGATTTGGCGCGAAATCAGTTTATGCTTTTGTCGGCAAAAGCAAAAACGGTACCCACAAGTTACTGGCAGTTTCCCTATCAATAATGATCCTGAGGCTGGACGGTTGAGGTTTAACCCCACTGAAGTCGACAATCAAATGGGGCTTATTGAGCACATAAAACACCCTTGCAACTGAAAAGAATAACCCCGGGGAGTCCATTCGCACTGGTTACCAAACATTTCAATTCATGACTTATAGATGTCCAATTGATTGCCGTGCAAATCATCACCACTTTTATAACTTATGATACTTATTAAGCTTATTCACATATCCACTGCAGGCTCAACTCTGGTTTCATCTCAAAAAAGCAATGCCGTTCAAGGCCCTTCCTTACATTTGATTGTTGGTCAATACCTTGCGACGCACTGTGTTTATCTACCCATTTCTTGGATGGTTGGCTACCCAGGGCCATGTCAATATTCCTCGTCATTTCATCAGCATCCATGATTCACCATCAGCTGATCATCAATCTTCAGGATTCATCAATCAACCATCACCTCACAATTGGTTCACCAAGCATTGATCATTGGTGATTCTTCGTGATGGTTATTGAATAGTGATTTGAACATATTTTCCATGGTTATCTAGTGGTGATGGTCCCAAGCCAACCCAACCCAACCCCAGGGAAGCAACAAACCAACCACAACTCTGCCAGCACCAGCTGATCATCACTCAGCTCAATCACCAGCTTATTAGCTATCAACCATTGTTAACCTGCCAAAGTCAAGCTGTTAACCCAAACAAGCATCCGCAACTTAGCCATTAACTATTCTTAACCACTACCGATCCATCAGCATCCATCGTTCACCACCTCACAATTGGTTCAGCAAGCATTGATTATTGGTGATTCTTCGTGATGGTTAGTGATTTGTGATGAACATATTCTTAATGATTATTCATTGGTGATTATTGGTGATCAGCAGTTATCACTCATTTAGCTAGTGATCATTTGCGATTGCTGATGGTTCAACATTGGTTCATCATCCAATGCTTAACCATAATCACCAGTAGTGATAAGCCCGAATTGAGAAATCCTAGGTTTATCAATTAGGATTGTACGGATTGAGAAATCCTTGAATGGTACCATCAAGGATTGAGAAATCCTAGGTTTATCAATTTTACAATAATCCTTTATAATTTGGGTACCATTTCAATAGGACGCCAAGGCGAACTTGGGGGATCAACCAGGGGTGGCTCTCTTCATCCGGCAGTCCACCAAGGTACCCAGAAGCTGCCAAGAGTACGTATGGAAGCGCCATGGTTCCGGGGGTTCCTTGGGACGAGGTCATGGGTCATGGGTGAATTCTGACGGTCAATACGAACTGTTAATAGCTGGTTGGTTGGAACGCCCCGTCATGAAAATTGATAGATTGAAATGTTCTGCTTGGCGGTTTCAAACGGTGATGATTGGTTTCAAACATATTGGTCGACCAACCAACCATTTCGTAATGCATTTTCACATCAACCATCATGTAGTGATTTTTGTTATCCATCCCGGTGATTTACCATGAACAACCATGGTGTTTGCTTATCTTGGTGGCTTATAGATCCCTTGCTAAAAATATATCTTTAGTGGCTATATGGTCAATCAATCATATCCCAAAAACACTAAAAACCAAAGTTAGTGGGTATAAGCCATCCAAACAACCATGGTGTTTGCTTATTAAACATCGGTTGTCACCCGTTGGAATCTCCTCAACCATGGTTCTTCATGCCATGCTGCCGTGGGGGATTCGTTTCCGGGACCCTGTTAGCAAGTACGTCACCCGTCAAAGAGAAACGTCAGATACAAAAGCTTTTTCCGGAATGAATACACAATCATTTGGCTATGGGTCAATATTAATCAACCAATAATGGGGGTTGTTAACCAACAATAATGAGGAAAACAATGGTTGATGATAGGGGAACCAGGGGTACAGGGTTTGGACCACAACCATTTGTACATCGAATATGCGAAGTGATGCCCCCCCCACACTGGTAAGTTTATTTATTATTGGGAAAACACTCCGTGGTTTATGAAAAATCTGACTTTTTTTAAATACTTTTTTTTTCACAACTTATGAGTAGGGCAGCCCATCGTGTATTTATGGTCAACTTGAGGGTGGTGCATCCTTCTGGGTATCCTATGATTGCATTGGGTATCATTTTCAATAGGTATGCCAGTTCTTCAACAAGCGTCGCAAATGGTCACATGAAACCACCAGGAAAGACGCCAGAAACTTGATTTGGGAGACAGTGGCGGGAAAGAACCATAATTTTTACTCGTTTGCAATTGGTCTTTATACATAGTGATTGTGCACACATTTTGGGGAATCTTTTCTTCTGATACAAATGTACATACCACCTAAGTGCCAGCCAGGCCATGTTTGCAAACACCATGTTGGACATTCCCTTCAATGATCCCTTTCCTGGACTTGCCAACCAACGCGATCTAGTGGCCCACGACCAGAGACTTCCCGACAAGTGTGCCTGACGTGCATGTATGTATATTGAAACATGTAGATATGTACGTCTATGGTTATACAACATTGTTGCTCATTGCATATCTACTCATATCTTTTGCCACACATGTACATATGGATCTAGTTGTTCATGTATAATTGCCTTGCTCTATTCATTCTTCTATGTATTCTTCATATCTGTTTACCTATGCACACTTTTATCTATCATGGGTGTGTGCACGTCATTCAAACCACAAAAAAGTCACGCATCTCATTTCCAGCACACACTCATCCAGAACGAATTGCTATTTTTGTAGACACTGACCCTGTGTGTAGCCCATATGGCAAGCCCATGGGTGATCAACCCCTTTTTCAACCAGTTGGAACAACCCACTTGAATCACTTGTGTGACCCATAGGGCCTGTGTAATAAAACCCCTGTAAGCGGGATCTGGCTTACAATTCAACTTATTTCAACCACAGCGTCGAACACTCGCAGCGCTCATGCATTCGTCATGGTCTCAAGGACTCGAGAGTTGCGAGCCAAAAGCGACAAAGAAAAATATGGTGGTTTCTTAATAGCCGGGGTTACCTCCAGTCATCCTCCAGTTTATTGACCATTTGTAGTAGTAGATTCTGACCAGAGAAACACCCATATGCCTAAAACGAAGCGGCCTAAAACGAAGCGACAAAAATTACATACCCAATGAGAAAAGATATCTAAGAAGACATGCTAGCCAGAGATTGCTAGTATGGAATGCAATGATGGTTAATGATGGCTGATGATGACTGCTGATGATGCTGGTGAATGATGGCTGATAATGGTAATCCTCATGGTGAATGATGGCCAAAAGCGGTTCAGAATTATTGATGGCTGTACTACGAAAAGTTCATGGAGGTTATATCCATGGGTATGTTCTGCGGGTCACATGTAATTCATAGTTGTATATCCAAATCCTTGGATGAGAGGTGGGATGAAAGCATTCTGGCTTCAGTGGGATTTCCACCCAGATGCAACCAGCTACTAGAAATCTGCGCTGGATTCTAGAATGAGTGCTTGGATGTGCATCCCTGTGTGCAAAAACGCCGCGAAAAAGCAAACAAAATGGTTCCCGATGGCTCTGGCAGGCACCTGATGACGCACAGCAAGATCCCGCAACAGCCAATGTTGCTACCAAGTAAGCGCAGGAGTTGTTTGTTGGAATGGCCAATCATCAACTTTTTCATCGTGTAGGAGAAAAACACACCAACAAACGAAAAACACCAAAGCAAAAACCACCGGCATTAAAAGAAACAAAAGAGCAAAAACACCAGCAAAAAAAACGACAGAAGCGAAGAACACTAGCAAAGGAAAACCTATAAGCACAGAACAACGCCATCATCATCATCATCATCATCATCATCAGCAGCAGCAGCAGCATCATCATGATCCTCATCCTCACCATTGTCATCTTGATCATCATCCACACCATCACTTCCTCTTCAACAACTTTCTATTCCTATAGGCTATCTATCTTGGAAGCTTCGGCCACCGCCTTGCGTGGTTACTTTGTTGTGAATCATGAGTTATTGATTTTCTGCCGCATATTTTTGATGGATCTATTTGATTGTTTGATTTAGAAGGTCCTTTGTACCCTTCCGCATTTTCTTCGCTTCTGTATGGTACACCGTCGCACATAAATCTATGTCACAGCTGTCAGAGACAAATTGCAGCTCATTGATCCACCTGAGGGCAGTTCTGGGAGATCAACGAGCAATTTGGGGAGCCGATGCAAACACAGCAAACACAGGGCAGTCTAAGCAGCTCGAAAGATCAGAGCACCACTGCCTACAGGCCCTACTATCGAACCGGGATCCCATGGAAGAGTTCGACTTATTTAGTTTTGCTTTGCCGGAAAGCCTGACCATGGTTCCTTATGGTTTCTTCTTCCACCTCTGAAAGTCCATCATCAATGAAGAAACACAGTTGATAATGATTGATCTTGCTGGTCCAAAATGCTTGGTCAACGGGTAATGCAGCTTCACAAGAGCAACCAACAATCATCATCCAATTCTAGGCAAAGACCATTTCGACATCCCATCAGTCGCATCCGACCTGGAGAAATCAAGGCATCATCGAATGTGTCCCTAGGCGACCTAGATGAATGGGTCCAGAAGTTGTGAATAGCTTTGCCAAACTCCTGTGCGACCGATCGTCAGTACTTCGGGATAGCCCCAAGCGAGTCCCCTCACGGAATGAAGCACAACAGGTGACCTGATTTGAATCCGTTTGCAATAAATTGATTGTAAAATAATGTATAATCGTTTCATATTTCTTAGGTTACCGCCCATAGTCCACCCATCCTGGTTCAATCAACATGTCACAGTTGGATCTCCATGCTTTAATCCTCAAGTAATCGGCTTCGTTCAAAACCATTAGATCAACCATGATCAACCAACAACATTTTTTGGTTCAATCAATCGGCTCTGCCGATTTGGGTTTGTATTTCATGGCTGGCAGGGAAGGACCAAAGCTCTTTGACCGGCAGTAAGAGATAATGGAAAAAACACATGAACAGCCCTGACTCAGGTAGTGAAGTGCAGGTCATCTTGACACAATTTTCGCACATCAAAGCATTTTTTCAGCTTTGGTGCTTGCGTATGGCTTTCAAGCAGGATGGGTATGTAAGGCCAAAGAAGATTGTTCTGCGTTTCAACGCTATTGCAACATATTGCAACCGCCCTCGCAACGAATCTCCCACAAACAAGTTACCGAGCTTGGGGGATTGATTTTGAATCTCCAGGGATGGTAAGTCATGGGGGCTTCTCAAGTCATAAGGGACCACCCAGCTAACATACAGTTCATTAACCATTCCTAGTATCAAACCTAGCATTACTTTGGCTCCTCCGAGTCCTGGCTTGAGAAACCACCATGCAGGAGTTGCTTAACCACTATTGTTGTGGGTTATTCCCTATTGTAAACCACTACATAATCTCCAGGGAATATGAAACCTTCGAAGCCTTAGATTCTACTGGCCATCTGAAGCAACATCACCACTCCGACGCACCTCATCAGGCCTGACTGGGCCGTTCCCCGTTCCCCGTTGTGGATGTTGCAATTGCCTTGTGATGCCACCGGTGGCGATGGACCTGGTTGCAAGATTCCCAGTGCTAAGGGCACCTACTGGTGGCAGCACCCTCCAGTGGTCCGGCAGCCGTGCAGTGCCGACGTACCCACGATGCTGCAGGACAGCATGAATTTGGGATCTTTAGGAGGGCGTACTCCGCAAATATGAGTTGGTTTATCAAACGATTCAGCATCAAACATGCTATGGTACAGTAAGCAGGAAGCAAACAATCACTGTTTTCAACGGGTAAACTATGTATAGATGGCGGGTTTTCAACTTCAATATTGATTTACCAGAAAGTACTGTATATCTACTGTGGTTCAAGCCCACAACGCTTATATGACCGGCAACTTGGCAATATTCGGGGTAACACTACATGGTAATGGACAATCCATGGCAGCGACATCATCTGAAGTGGGAAGACCAACCACCATGGACACAGTGGGACCTGCAGCAACTGTGATCAATCGAGGGCAGGCCTATGTCTTCAAGGTTGCTTCTGATGGTAGAAACGTCGGAAAGGCATGTCGTTGTCAGCCGGTGAAACTCCGCAATGGATTTGAGTTTTCTACATCATGACCTATTCTAGCTAATCCTAACATAATCATCTGCCATCTATCCCCAAATACGTCCCCTTGGGGCGGTCCCAGCTTGCCAGAACATGTGAGGTTGGACCCTGCTAGCAAAGCTCCCAACAGATCCGTAGACTAAGCCCATTGCGGACTAGCATCTTGGCTAAGCTCTTCCCAGAAGGTATCCTAGTACTCCATTGCATGCCAAATTCATGATGTTTTTGCCTCAAAATGCAGCTTTCCCCGCAACCGCGGTTGGCCTGTGCACTGTTGGCGGGCGGCGCTTGGTTGGCTGTGAGTCCTGGCACCGTTGAGGGCCGATCCTTGGGTTAAACACGATGGGTTGATCAACCAATGAGTCGACCTTTATAAAGGTTGACTGAACCTTTTAAACAGTCACTGACTCATGGGTTGATCAACATGGGTTTGATACTCATGGTTTGATCAAACAACTTTGAACATATGATTCATTTTATGGCTGATTATTAGTTAATTCATGTGGCTCGTGACAGTAAAGAGGGTGTAAACCGCAAGACTAAGTAGCACTAAGAGGGTGATCGAGCAAATCGGCCTCTCGAACCGTGGTGACGTTCAAACACCCAGCGCTTTAAATGGTTGCTTCTTGGGGTAAGTGCCTAGAAAGTATTTCACTGCGGACTTACCAATCCCCTGGAGTATCGGCATTAGCAGCGATTCACAGTGAATTACAGGGATTAACAAATGGCAAAAAACCATTGATTCTAGGGGCATGCAAGGCTTACCTGCACTGTCCGGAATCATCATCGTTTTAAAAACGCACACACACACACATACACGAC
>VSDK01021031.1:319042-364774 GCA_009767595.1 Symbiodinium kawagutii
GCTCTTCTTCCATGGTGAAGCTACGAGTCAGTACTAAGTTGGCTATGAGCCCATGAACATTGAATCAACTATCATGTCTTCCTTCAACCAATCATTCTCTGAAATGGTGGTTTCTCAAGTCAAAGGGGTACCCCAGATATCTCCTTTCTGAACCGTTTATAACAATAAACCAACCATTCTAGTTGGAATATCTCCCATTCTCGTGTGGTATTCGCTTGTGAATAACCATGGTTACAGTAATCAGAAATAAACCTACCATTTTTGGGGGTTCCTTATTTTGAGACACCACCAAATCAGTTCTTCAGCTTCCATGCCTATCGTTCGCCGAAGGTCGTAACCGAGACGGGTCTCTGGAGTCTCCCGAACCCATTTCGGGTCGGTGGCCGCACCCGAACTGAGTAGCACCATCAAGTGGTAGGCAGTATTGAGCATCAGGAAACTAGTATGGGTAATAATGTATGATTAGTAATGGTTAAGAATGATGGGTATTACAGTATCATATGGTTGGTAATGGTTAATACTATTATATAGTCCAATCGACAAAGATTAGCCATTCAACATTGGATTCATATTTCCAGAGATTTCTGCAGCTTTTCCTCCAAAACCACCACCAAATCTGTGTAGCCTCAGTGTAAAGAAAACACGTGATTGGAATATCCATCAAAAGCGCATCCGAAAAACCGCAGGTTTTCTTACCTATAAGGTTCAGGATTTGGTTGGCGGTGACCGAGGATGAAAGCACCAAAAGACAAATATATACAAATATATGTTTGAAATCGCTGTTGCATGCTGCCCCTCCAGTGGTCCTTGCCGTCCCCCAGGCAGAAAACCACTCATACCTCGGAGGGGTGGTGTCAGTTGGATGACTTTTAGCTGGGACACTTTTCAACGTTGATACGAGGAACATGGTGAATGTGAAAGTCGCTTAATTTGCTCTTGGTGATTAGTAGTGATAGCCAATCATAGCTAAAGATGGCTGATGATTAGATTAAATTGGACATGGTACAGCAAGAAGCACCACGAGCACTTGGAAAACAGTAGGAAAGCATGTCGCTTTCCACAAAGACTTTGCGAATAAACTACGAAACTAGCGGCACCAAGGCAGTAATGAAAAGGGACAGATATCCAACAGGATTCACATAAGGAACTATACACAGTGACAATATGACCGTGATCAGCGGATATCCGGGTCCTTAGCAGATAATCAAATGAAATACTACATCATTGCATAACATAACTCATTATGAGATTGCCGACAATCTATCAGGTAACTATTGTGAAGCTAACCAAGTTGTTCTAGCCGGTGCTCAATGATTGTAAGAATCGCTTTCGTAGGGATCATCGGCAACAATGCCACAACCAGTCAGTTGAGGCATGCTTGCTTCAAAATGAAAGTCACCAGTGGCATTGTCATCATCAGGATCATCATTGAATGACAGTAGCAATCGACCCTATTACTTTCATCACCAGTATCATCACAATTTTTATTGAATCTTTGCTCATCATGACGCTGTTTCTCAAAATCGGGGTCCCCCCAAAATGGATGTTTTAATACTACACGATGGTTGATAAACTGGATAGCCTTTGGTAAACTAACATGGCAATGGATTTTCACCATGTTTTATAGTGGAAACCAGTTTAAATCATGGATTTTCCGTTGCCAGGTTAATTTAAAGGAGGGTAGTTTGGGGATCCAACATGGCTTGAGAAACCACCTGGTAGTGTGTTGGTGTCGTGTCTTGTTGAGACAGGTCTCCAGGGAGATGATCACTTGGGAGACTTGGCCCACCGGGTGCTCAAAGGCCCAACCAGCGGCCGTTGAGCAACCATCATTGACGGCAACAATCATTGAGCATTGACTAACCACCAATTGACCATTGATCATTCACCAATTAATCGTTGATTATCCACCAAAGAAACCATTGATTATCCACCAGTTGACCGTTGATGATCCACCAATTAACCATTGATGATCCACCAATTAAACATTGATTATCCACCAATTAAACATTGATTATCCATCAAAGAAACCATTGATTATCCACCAGTTAACCGTTGATGATCCACCAACTAAACATTGATTAACCACCAATTAACTATTGATTATCCATCGAAGAAACCATTGATTAACCACCAATTAACCATTGATTATCCATCGAAGAAACCATTGATTAACCGCTAATCACTACGCTCAGTACTCATCCACTGACCCCACAACTGGCTTCCAGCGACCTACCAAGGAGTAGATCATGAAGAGGTTCGGCACCTCAGTCTGGTGATTCCGTGTGAGGGGAGTTGGATGAACTGATCTTTTCAAACACATGGCTGAAGCAACATCAAAAATGATCAAAATGGCTGCAACATGGATTAAACATGGCTTAAACTTGGCTTCAACATGGCTCAAACAATTGATCTCATCAAAATGATCAATTAAAAAAATATCTCTGAAGTTTGATCAGCTGATTTTGTTAATCCAGGGTTGGCACTCATCTCTAAACATGATCAACAAGCACACTTTTCGGATTCACATGTGCTGTTGGCCGCTGAATTTGCTATGCTGCTCACTGGACTAAGACTATGATTTGCAACCGAGAACGAATCTGCGACCGGAGAATCACTTGACATCAGTTTAGACCTGATTTGTAGCGAGCATATTCGAAGTCAGGCTCAATGACTTCAATGTGTCACTCCTTCTTAGCGAGATAGGGACAATTTGTATGTAAGCATGTACCTCTTTTCATAGATATCCAAATGTGTGTGCCAGTGTGTATGAATGGAAATAGATGGAAACTACGTATGCCAAACTTTTGCGATAGAGGATATGCCTCAGAATACTCAACCAATTCAACCTGGCTCTTTCCAATGATGATTGGTTTCCGTAGTTCCAACTTGACACTTTTTCTTGAAGTGGGCACAGAGACATCTTGTTGCTTGGTTCAGTGGGGACCCCAGTACTAAGGATCACTTTTGCAGCATGTTGAAAACCAGCCCAAGGGATCCCAAGGGTAGCTACAGTTAAATATTGGATATTCACCATTATTAGCCACCATCAAAAACAAACACTATCATTGTCACCAACATCATCATCATCATCATCATCATCATCATCATCATCATCATCATCATCATCATCATCAAACAACACCATGATGTTCGTTCTTATTGGTCCTGGGCAAGACCCTGAAACTGGGCTAGCATCTTCGAGCACGAAATCGTTTGTTCTCGGTGACTGCACACTATCACTGGGCGGCCTTTCCTCACCACGGTAAGAACAGTCATCACGGGTCAAGCAGCTCTTTGGGCGGCTCTGAGCCCTTGCAACGTTGAGTAGTTGGATACGAATCTCAACATTGGTAGTTCTCAACCATTGAAGGGATCCTATTGCATAAAAGAACCTGGATATTATGAATGAGACACTCCAAGTATCTGCCACTCATTGGTGTTTCAGATCGGCCATGTCATATCATGTCATCCATCCCCCAATGGCTTCTCCCAAGGACTGCTCTTCGCTGCGCTTGGTGTGCCGACGAGGTTGGCGATGGCAGGGATCAGAGCCAGACTGGCCATCTGAGCGAGGAGCAGAGCAGGGCTGGTAGCCATGGAATTTTCGGCACGCACACCTGGTAGTTCAATTTTTTGAGAGAGTACGTTGGCATATAGATGGTACGCACACACATGTATATATATATATACATATATATATATTCTAGACATAGTATATGTATATATATATATATGTGTGTGTGTCACATATGTATGTATGCATCTATGCATGTAATGAAGTACGTACATATATGTGTGTAATGGGGTAGGTGCCTCTGGATGCACCACGGGAGCATCTTGAATGTACTGGGTCACAGCAGGTCGATGTGTCATAGCAACCTGCAAGGATCTGTTGATGCGGCATTAAAGTGTAGTCTATATATCTATATCCATATCTGTATATGCCTGCGTGTGTATCCACTCAAATTTATCCCATCTAATTTCCTTTTGTTTATGCATACATACCTATTTGCATGCATGCATGATTTCACCAAAGAGATCAGCTCCTAGATATGGGTCTGAACTCATCAGCAGGTACCACCTGGTAGTGGCATCCAAAATTGTAGAAACTCAATACACCTGACCTGGAATATTGGATGGTCATCGGCGAAAAAGAACAACCAATGGTCGCATCACGTACACACTTAATGAATCATCGCTTTACAGCTTTTTCCTTGTCCGACATGGAATCTAAAAGCTCGCGGATTTCCAAAGTCCATCAAACTTCATCAGTGAGTCGTGTCGCACAAAAGGTCACCCAAGAAATTGGAAGCTGGACAACATGCTCCGAGTTGGAGCCCTCATGGCTCCCCTAAGGATCCAACAGGGAGGGCACCCATGAAGCACTGGATCCCACAAGAGGTCTGGGTGTCCGGACCCCTTTCACCGTGATCGCTAAGTGAAGGTGTCCAAACGCGCTCATGGCCTGGTGAAGCTAGAGCTGATCACCCTGAGATCCAGCTTCAGTGATGTTTTTTTTGGGATGGCTGGGGGTAGCCATGATAGATACTGGTTGCTGATTGCAGAATGCGTTGCCATCTTTGATATTAAAATTGCTATGCCAAGTTGTTTCGGGCTTCATCCAGCTGTTGAAGTCTTGTAACTCGTGGCTCTCAAGATGCTACACCAAGTCATGGCTTCCCACAAGGCTCATGACTTGGAGCTAGTTGAGGTGCACTTCCAGCAGTCGTTTCGTCAACCTGTCGGTTCTGGTGCTGGTTGCTGTGATCAACCTCGATCCCAAACGAGTGATGCTGGTCCCTTTGGACCGTCGCAGGGTGTGGAGTCTGTTGTCAAACCATTGGCACCTTCCACCTCCCGATTTCATTGGATTCTTATGGAAACCAAGCTGGTTTGCAACATTCTTGGTTGCCCATTTCCATTTCCATATCCGCATATAAGTCCCATGACAAATTTGACTTTGTGTTGCCGACTTCAATGTTCAAGGCAGCTGTCATGCAGAAAAGATTTGAGACAAATCCCATCCAACGGGAAGATGCTTTGGATATCGCAACAAATACAGTAACATTCTTTACCATCCAAAAAAATCAACAAATCAAATAGAAAGAAGGATTCTTGCACGCATGGAGTCAAGCCATTTCATTGCCGATTCTGGGAAGGATGAGGATATCCATGCAATGGCTCTCGAGCCATGGATTTTCTTGATGACAAGTTGAAGAAGTGCGAAAGAAGCACTTGGTGAGCGTTGAGTGCAGGCATACATGTCCATTTCAATCTCAAAAACATAAATAATTCATAGCTATATGGTGGTTTCTCAAAAAAGGGGTCCCCAGAAACACCCGGTTGGGAACCTATACCGTTGTGGAGGGGCAGGGGTAAGGGATTAATCCTGCTCTGCTGCCAAGCTGCATACAGGATGGCGAAGAAAAGAACTCCAGCTGGGCCGAAGCAACTTTCCCTGGCAGGGAACATGACAGCAATCCACTAAGAAATGATGAGAACGATCATGATGACAATGATGATCCTCTCCTGTCCACTCTTTGCATAGTCCATCCACTCCTGCTTTGCCAATGACTTGAAGATTCTCTTGTGATTTATGAGAATCATGCACATAAATCAGCCATGAGTCGTTAAAGGCAGTCTCTGCGCTCGCGACTTTGGCAGATTATGTTTGGAGTGATGTTCCCTCTGAAGGAGCATGATAAGGTAAGACACCCATGCTCGAACCCTTACTAAAAAATGTACGACTAGTAGCAATCGATCATACAAACGGCTTCTTCACTAGAAGTATGTCATCTCGATAGTTGTGCACACACCCCAACATACTACTACAAAGACATACACAACTATACATCCCATCCCATACCATATCATGTCATGTCATTAACATCAACATTAAAATTGACATTAACATTAACATTGACATTGAAATGGACATTAAAACATTAACATCAACCTTACAATATGCATAGCACCTTGGTATTGATCCACACCAACTTCTCTCAATTGGACTCACCAACTGCGCCATCCAGGACTGCTCGGCAACTGGCAACCATCGGCGCGCACTGCCGGGACCCGCGCTTCCGAATGACGCAATACCAGGCCAAATGTCCCAGAAACAACGAGACCAACGTCAGCCAAGCCTGGAGCAGCTGCAACAATTAGTAGCTCTGCAGGTCTTGGTGAGGGATTTATTGGTGAATTAGTGGTGGTTGATGACAAGTTGATGATGGTGTGTGGATGGTAAGTGGATGGTTAGTGGATGGTTAGTGAATGGTTGGTGGATGGTAAGTGGATGGTAAGTGGATGGTGAGTGGATGATTAGTGGATGATTAGTGGATGGTTAGTGGATGGTTTGTGGATGGTTCATGATTCATGATGGTTTATCATGGCCAATTAATGTTCTATCATGATTGAGTCTAAGTGAAATCACCACCGCAAACAACAAGAGCCACAAGCACAACCACAACTGATAACTCCAACATTTGCATCTTCACTGTGGCTGTGGGCATTCAGTGCCTGCGCTCCTGTGCTTTGGACGTTGACCCACCATTCCTTGATGATAAGTGAAACTTCCTAAACTCATTCCGTGTCAGAGATCTTCTTCAACTCATTCCGTGATCAAATTCTGAAGCTTAAAATCTGGAGAACTTGAGAGGCCTTTCAAGTCGCGTGAGATATTGATAGTTGTACCCTTTCTTGATCTTAGTACTATGACCTGAATCAACCCATGAAAACAAGGCGCAGCGAACCGAAACCCAAACATGACCAACCCATGGAACCAAGGTACCAAGTCGCCGGGCCTCGATGAGAATGGACAACCACGCCAGGGTGAACTCAGCTGCGGACACTTCCCAACGCCCGCTCCAGTTAGGGTCAATGATGATTAGATTGATAATTCGCAAATGATGGTTAATGATTCTAAAGGTTAATGACAGGTTAAAGAGAAATAAATGTACATACATAAAGCATTTTTCAATGGAAAATGGTACGCAAATGATGCTCAATGATGGGATCATGGTGGCTTGCAATGAATAATGCTTGCCGTAGGATTTTAGAGGTTTTTTATGCATCATACTGGTTAATGATGGGTATTGATTCCTGACAGTCGTTTACAATGGGTAACAATTTGGTCAATGATGATTCATTACTGATGAGTTAATGATGGCTGATACTCGTTTATCATGGACAATGGTGTCGAATAATTGTGATTCATGGTTAGTGAATTTTCAGTTTAGACAGATAGTTTTTTTTTTATTAGTAATAATGGTGAAATTTAGCCGATAGCGGTTCATATAGTGATTGATTAATTTATTTTTCAATGGTTGACAGCAATAGTTCCAGTGATGGTTGATAGCGGCCACTAATGGCTTATAATGATATCAATTGCAAATAATGACGGGCCAAAAATGATTAATCAATCCTACTTAATCAAACATAGAATCCCAAGCTGTCTGTGGACCAAACAGGTATCGAACTCTCTATCCTTTGGGAGCCAAGTCTTAGGAGGGAGATGCCAAAATATGAAGCACCCATCCCTATTTGGAGATCTCTCAGAACAGGAAAGCCCCTGACAAAGGAATGATTTGGAGGCACCCCCAGCTATTAAGGAAAGCAATCATTTGACTCTTGATGAAATCAGCTAACAAACCACTCGGAGTCTTAACATCAAATGGCATTGGCTCGTTTCCAAAGCCACAGACTCTAGCCCAGGGACCAAGTATATGGCAAAGATCAGCACGCCTGCCACTATTCCAAAGTCCTAGGCGGGGCGTGCTTGAGAAATCCGAGGAACTGCTTGCAGACACCATAGCAGTTGCATGAATGAGTCCAAGGATGAATTTGAACAGAGTAGTGTCTCATCATTCGCCATTGTTTTCCGCAAAAAACTGATGGTTAATATTGACCCGTAACCGTTTCACGAGTAGTGTGTGTCAACACCTTTTTGGCCATCTCACATGGTCGTTAGGAGTCCTAATGCGGAAAGTTGGGTCCGCCAAATACACCACCAGGTTGTAAACCGACCGAACGAACCACTCAACCAGCCAAGCAAGCAACAAACCAACCAACCAAGCACCCAACCAATCATTCGAACTGACAAAGCGAGCAAGGAAGCGCGCAGCAAACTATCGAACCAAGCAAATGACCATCAAACCAACCATTTAACAAACCAAACTAGCCTTCTTTGAGACTGCTCAAATAGCTATGATGGGATGAACGCCTTGAACATAAGGACTGTCTGAATCGGCATCTCTCTTAGATTCGATTGAAACATCGACCACTTGGGGAAGACCACGAATCATGAGGATGATGATCATTCCTCTCTAATGTAATCGCAATCAATCTTGTTGATAATCAGCTTTAAACCAGCTGTACCACACTGATATGCCGTTCATACTAACAAGCCACCCCAGATTTCGAAGTTTCACCTTGAAAGTCTGCCATCGAAACCGCAATAGTCTAAAGAATCTCTTTCGCATGATCCAGCCCTTACTTCTTCGCAAATTTATGTACCATAAGGTTGGATATTTGCGTAGATTCCCTGAATAATTAAGTCATATTAAGTCGCTTAAGCTCAAGGGGATTTCTATGGGCTCTGCGCGGGCTCCATATCGTGGTTTCTCAAATTGGGGGCGCCCCCCAGAACATCCTTTATAATATGATATATTGAAACCAATCATAGAAATAAACCAGCGATTCTTGGGATTTTGAGAAACCACCAATATACCAGCTAGCTTCTGATAGGTTTTTAGACACTGCACATGTCGATCTTCCCCAACTCAGCGCTGCACGGTACACGCGATGTTCCAATTTCTGCAGTGCTCCTGCGGCGCACTGTAGCGAGTCGTGAAGGATACGCATCCGAGTTATTCTCAGTTAAGAATTTTATGTAGTTTCGAATACCTACAGCGCTACCCTTAACATGTATCGAAGTGAAAGTTGAAGTTGGGAAATCAACCTGTGGATACGCCATTTTATATGGATGACCTCTCCAAACACTTTCATGCTCACAGGTCATGTCTGAACAAAATGGCATCACACCATCCTGGGCACAGCTACGACCCAGCTCTTGGATCTAGACTCACAGGCGAGCTCGTTGAATGCCCTTAGGGCAGGGTGGTGATGATGTTCCACGTGGACTTGTACGCTGCAAGTGTGCTATGTCTTGTATGGGCGGTGTGGCGTGTCTTCTACGGGGTGGTGATAACATTCAAACAAGTCTGTCTGCCTACTTGCTGCTTTTATTTGCACACCTACTAATTTCGGGGGTCCCAGTGTATACAGTCCATTTCACAACAAGTGGTCCTTCCTGTTGACTGCAATCCTATTGACTGCACGATGGTACACCCTGTTACATGCAAAAACGTCAGAAATAAAAATGGATGCACCACCAGCACGATGAATTTGCTATTCACAGTTTCATCCGTACTCGGAGGAAGCGACCCAAGCAGTGTTGCAGCGTTGGTCCTTCACCAGGATGGAACCCTCAGCGTGTTGTTTTGCCTACGTCGCCTTTGTTCGCTATATGTCTGCACGTTATCCCTTCTTGTCAACCCTTCTTTGCCATATTTGATCAGTATCAATGTTTGCTCCTTTGTAAACCTGTGCCAACTAACGTTGTCCATCATCATCATGATCATGATCATGATCATCATCATCATCATCATCATCATCATCATCATCATCATCATCATCATCATCATCATCATCTTCATCCATCATCATCCATCATCATCCATCATCATCCATCATCATCAATCACCAATGATCATCAATCACCAATCATCATCAATCATCATCAATCATCAATCATCATCAATCATCAATCACAATCAATCATCAATCATCATCAATCATCATCAATCATCAATCATCATCAATCATCAATCATCATCAATCATCATCAATCATCATCAATAATCTCAATGATCAATGATCAATCAGCATCAATCATCATCAATCATCATCAATCATCATGAAGCATCAGTCATCATCAATCATCAACCAACCATCATCAATCATCATCAATCATCATGGATCATCAATCATCATCAATCATCATCAATCATCATCAATCATCATCAATCATCATCAATCATCATCAATAATCTCAATGATCAATGATCAATCAGCATCAATCATCATCAATCATCATCAATCATCATGAAGCATCAGTCATCATCAATCATCAACCAACCATCATCAATCATCATCAATCATCATGGATCATCAATCATCATCAATCATCATCAATCATCATCAATCATCATCATCATCATCATCATCATCATCATCATCATCATCATCATCATCATCATCATCATCATCATCATCATCATCATCATCATCATCATCATCATCATCATCATCATCATCATCATCATCATCATCATCATCATCATCATCATCATCATCATCATCATCATCATCATCATCATCATCATCATCATCATCATCATCATCATCATCATCATCATCATCATCATCATCATCATCATCATCATCATCATCAATCATCAATCATCATCAATCATCATCAATCATCATGAAGCATCAGTCATCATCAATCATCAACCAACCGTCATCAATCATCATCAATCATCATGGATCATCATCATCATCATCATCATCATCATCATCACCATCATCATCATCATCATCATCATCATCATCATCAATCATCAATCATCATCAATCATCATCAATTCATCATCATCATCATCATCATCAATCATCAATCATCATCAATCATCATCAATCATCATCATCAATCATCATCAATCATCATCAATCATCATCAATCATCAATCATCATCAACCATCATCGATTTTCATTAACCAGTATCATCCATTATACGTATTTACTGTCTAAACCACTAATAGGCATCACTAATCACCGTGGCTGCCCGTGGATGTCGATGCAGCACAGTAGGACGGACCATGTCAAGGCAGTAATGTCACCAGCCAGTTCAACAGGATGTTTGATCAGTTGAAAAAGGGATGGTTGAGAATTCAAAATGATTTGGTTGGTTGATAACTCAGAAGAAAAACACAGATCATTTGCAACAATTGCCATATTCGGCTGATAATTCCCAAGTGGTCAATATCTAAACTCAAATCCAAACATGAAACAAGGCACTCAACGTTAGACGTCATGACGTTTGGATCCCCTTCGCCACGTTGCATTGCCGCTGCCGCGCGCCTTCCAGTCCGCTGGCTTCAGACTGAAGAGCCCAGCGCCTCGCAGCTTTGGACTCAGCAGTTCCTTCGCATATTCGCGCCTCAGCATGCGCGTCATGGCGCATCATGGCGCATGGCTCCTTGGATCATGCGCCAGCTATGCCAAGGCATGAGCCAAGTCATGGCTCAGGTCATGATCGATCATGACCAGTTACACTGCGCAGGTTTAGATTCCCAAGCTACCCTGCAATATAACCTGAGCATCTAAACCAGCCATGAAACCATGTCAAATGAACAAATTGTAGGTTTAAATTTCCATAACCTCTAGCTCCTAGCATTTGATTAAAAGACTGCTGGTCCTTCGTTCTGCTCCGAATCACTCCAACCAGCTGAGCTGCAAAGAAAAGCAAGCAATCCAACCCTTGAAGCCATTGATGATGCTGGTTGCACTAACAACATGCATGATATGATCATGATGATAGCAACTTTCAGCATCGTCATGATTATGATTGTGACTACTATATATTCTTACTTACTATGTGACTTTGGTGGGTAGTGTGACTATACTGGGGATGATGATGATGATGATGATGATGATGATGATGATGATGATGATGATGATGCTATGTTGTCGATGTTGTTGTCGATGATAATGATACTAGTGATCGTTAGAGAGCTTGGGGCACCAATGACCCAAGCAGGGTCATTGTGTTGTACGCTCCTGTAATTGTTTGTTTACTCCTTATTAATGTACATCATTGGTTGATACAAAATAGTGACACCCCGTACTCATGTTGGATCAGAAACCACCAGTTGGTGAATTTTCAAAACATCTGATGTTCACGAGCACTTGACTCTCTAGGCTTTGCATGCTTGCATGCCATTCAAAGGCAGTTGGTTCAAAATCAAGTAGCCCAAGAATCCACCAGCTTCAGCAGCCCGGAATCCGTGAAATGTCCAGCTTGATCTCTCGAAGGCTGTGCCTTTTCCCCTTAAAGGATCACTTGATTTGGGATGAGCCATTCAAATTCAAGATGCTCCCAACGCGACGTGGACCCACATTGTTGTTGTTGTTGCTGCTGCTGCTGTTGTTGCTTTCTGGCCATAAGTTTTCACATCCTGCACTGAGAAGGGCACCAGGAGCCTATGTAGCCTCGGCTGCAGGGCAGTGCGCTCGAGAATCCCATGGTCTTCACATAGAGAATTAGCTTGAGGAGCCATGGGCATACCCTAAACTACCCTCAACTCAGAAGTTTTACTGGGGAGCCACTTGAAACTTGGCGGTATGCAAATCGGTAATCACTCACAAACATTGAACGAGGCAACCTAATCGGATGTGAAGTTCAAACGAATGCTGCCTTCCACGGCAGTTCCAAGTGAAAATCAAACGGAAAAGGTTGTGGGTCTAGGGCCCCTGTCTCCTGGCTCTTGGCATCCCATAGCCATGACCAAACGAGTCACTAGTCGAGCCGTTGGGAGGACAACTAACAACCACTTTTGCTTATGCTTGGTTTTGATCCAGCTGGCCATGTAGTTGGCACATGTCGGTACATCCCCTATTCTTGTTGGCAATCATCCTCCGTCCCAAGCATCAACCAGCAAATCAATCGTTGGCTTTCTATGTTCAACCATGCGTTTGTTGCTTGACCATTTGTTGATGACCATTTACCATTATAAAGCAATATTGTCAAACACTTTATCAACAACCTACCGTTCACTATCATTGTCCCCTATTGTCCTGTATAGTCGGTATTCCGTCTTTTCTATTCACCATTGTTGAGTAGTATCATTCACCATTCCAAAGCATTATTACTATAAAACAAATCAGCAACCAGTATGACGATCAAACATCATGAAGCATCAGAAACATTGAACTATGGTTAACCAAACATCAACACATGGCTGTGGGTCAAAACCCCATACCCCTGGTTCCCCTATCATTAACCATTGTTTTCTTTATAGTTTTGGTGGTGATTATCCCCCATTAGTTGGTTGGTTGATATTGATCTATAGCCAATTATAGCCACATGAATCATTCCTATTAACCAGCTTCTATAAAAACCATAACTATAAAAAACAATAATAAAACAACAATTGACCTGCTTATTAACCATTAAAAAAAACAACAATTGACCAGCTTCTTCCCCAGCTGATACGCCAGGCGGCTCGCAGCTTGCTGCTGGCCAATCTGCTGTCCTATCTCCCGACCCACCCCGGCCGTGGCGGGGTCCATGCTGGGCAGCCAAGCCCCCAGGGGAGCTCGAGCCAAATGTCGCATGCAGAGCAAGTGCTGCAGCAAGTTATTGGTACATAAATAATTACTATTGTCAGATTCTAAGTTTACACATCTTAAGTAGTCATTCAAAGTGAATGTCAGATTTTTTACACATCTGAAGCACCCAGTTTGATACACATCTAAAAAACCTGATTTTCTAGATTTTTTGAGATGTGCAAAAATTCCGTTTTTTAGATGTGTAAAGCACTTGTTCGGAAACCCCAAGTTGACCCGAATTAGCTTGCGTTTTACTGATTTACCATCAACGACATGGGTTTTGATATACTGATCTATTAAATCAGCTGCGCTCAAAATTGACTTCATCATATTGAGTATTCGTAGGGTTGTAGGGTTTCAGAAATTGATGAAAAACGGAAAACTGATAATACGATCACCCAAACATGATAATAAACCGACATATCAAAACTTCAGAAAAACAAACATAAATCATCAGCCATAATGTGTTCATGTTGATGCATATTCCAAAAATGGTGTAACCCTCAGTTGACTGGTGGTCTCCGCCCTATGCAAAACTAACTCTTTTTTGACAGGAATGGACTGGGGGTACCATCATGGACAAAGGAGAGTACCTCATGTGGTCACAGCAGCTTGTCAGCTGGGAATTCAACGCTGCAATACCTACCACTTGTCGAACAGCCACTCCTGGGGGCCGCTCCTGGCACCGCTCCCAACCACCACATACCTTTTGCGAAGTCGAGTCACAGGCATCTCGAAGATCGTCCACTTCAAACACAACGAACGACGAACGACGGAGACCAGGACCCAGGGGCGCGGACCGTGGCGCGCGAATGGGGGGGTGCCAGAGGAGTTGATGAAATGTCATTGGTGGGTGCTTTCCGGTGCTTCATAGCAGGGATCTAACTTCAATCTCATGGATGGCTAACGACTGCGGTTTTGCATACATATTCTGGTGCAGTTTTAACGTTGGTGAATGGTACATGGTGAAATTGTCCGTGATCATTTCGAAACTTATTTGGGGCGTAGGATAGTGCATGGCTACTAAACTTGAGGCCGATTGCGCGTTCCATCGTCCACAGTGAGATCCCAACTCTGAAATGCCATGGGCCGTAGTCCATGAACACACCCGAAACTCTCTTACGCAGGAGCTGCCCTTCCTAGTTGTAATCTCAAACCACTCGCAGAGCAGGGCATTGCTCAAGATTGGTAGTTCCTGGTGGTTCCTTGTCAATCGGGAGCCTTATTAGCATTCATTAGCTGGATAGTCATCTAACATCAAAGCATTGGTATTGATGCTGGCTGATGCCTCGACTTGACACTACCCTTGTAGAAATGATAAGAAATGTCATGAGCAAGCAGAATGCTGATCCCCTGGTCTTTCAGAATGAGCTGGAGCCCTGACTGACCTTTTGCTTTTCGGAAGCCTTAGCTTTAGTCATCACCAGCACCAATCACGGAAGGGATGATGGTATCCAGGGAACGACCAGTACAAGGTGGTGCCCCCCAGATGTAAGTCAGTCAATAAGCTGTACAACTACAACTATCTGGTTATGTTAAACATAACTTGTACCCTGGCTATCAACCGACTTGCCTAGGGGGCACCACCTCAAGAACCAACGATGTTTTCCTTGTGGCGACCTGCCAATGATCCCCAACAGATGGTGTCCAAAAGCCGAATGATGGGGGTGGGGTCACCTGCAACTGTGATTGCTGCGTGTCACAGAAGGACTCTGCTTATCAGCCTAGCAACTGCGAACTGACAGAAATCTGGCCCAGAAATCGTGTATCTCCAAGATTTTTGAGTTGCAGATACGACCATCCTGAATCATCCTGACAGATGGCAGTTTGGGTCTGGTAGACAGAATATCAAATTGGACCCATCCCCGATAGCCAAATCTTGGTTAGTTCTTTACCTCTGGGACCCCAGGTTGCCGAGTACACAGGGTCGCGACAGCAACAGCTGGATGATGTCATCACTTCACACTCTGCGGCTATATAGGCCGTCCAGTAATGCTATCTGGGTCGGTATCTGGCCAGTGGCATATCTTTTGTTGGGTAGCCACATGACGGCTTGAACCAACCCCAAACTTGGCAGATTCACGGCTTCAAGACTTGCACATGTTGAAGTTACCTCGCTCGGAATTCAACGCATTTGTGCAAGCCATGATTACGCAGCAACCTTGTCCATATGGAGGTTAATCAAGCCAGCTACGGTTATTGAAGATTATTAATATTGGATGATTTAGGGGTACCCCTATTTTAAGAAACGACACTATGCCCAACCAGGAGAGGATTACAAAGATATGCCATGGGATATCGCGATGCCAATGGATCGTCATTGGAAGTTCCCTGCTCACAAACAGCTCCAACCAGACATCATCCACCACTCCTGTGGGCGATTTGCAGGCGGAATCCGTTTTGGGGGTTGCAAACACACCGTGCGGATCCCATGCGCAACCTTCACCTGTTCGGATCTTGCACAAGCGAGCAGCCGATGGTGTTTTTTCTCTTCGAGATTTCCAACATGGATGAGACACACAACCAGTTGGTCCAATCCCCAAGATTTGGCAACCAGCCAGTGCTTCTTCCACGAGCGTACAGGTACTGATAGGGTACTGATAGGTACGGATAGGTATTGATAGGTAATGAATGGTATTGATAGGTACTGATAGGCACTGATACGTACGGTGTAGCCACGGGACGACACAATGACCTGGGGTCCCAAACTGGTGGCGGTGAACCAATCTTGGACCATCTTAACAGGAAAAAGTATATTTCTAATGATCTATATAATGGCTAGCATTGATTTGACATATGCCAATTGACTGTTAATGCAAAACAAGGTAAAACAAAAAGATCTCCCCAAAAGCGTGGACAACAACAGCCAGTACTTCTCTCAAGCTGACGCGTTGACAAGATCTTTAAATACAAAAGTAGGTCTTTACTTTGAAAGTCCACGAAAATTGCTACACGACTTCTCAGAACCCACAGTCTGTGCATCGACGCATATCTACTCTGATGTTGCATGCACATGTCGAGCGGTTCGACATAAGTTGATTGACCGGTCATCAAATGGTTTGTGGCCGGTATGACCAGTACGATTCGCAATGATTGGTCAACAACAAACACGTGAAGCCTCTGGTCCTCACATGAAATTGCTTGTTGTGAAGAACAGTGTACAATCATGGCAAATCATTGCCAGTCAGCTGGTCAAATGTATTCTCTTCCTTTTCCCTACCATGATCAGCACTGTCATTGCTCATTATTGAAGACGATAATCATGGCCAACAATTGCCAACCAGCGCGTCAATAAATTATGTTTAGATTCTCTACGCTCTGGCAAACTCATCTGAAAGCAGAACATCCTCTTTTCAAAATGGTTTCCCCCAAAAAATGTAAATTTTCAGCTTCCAAGTTAGGGACTGCCAGATTCGGTACGTCTACCACTGAGATGATGGGCTCTGAATGTCCGGCAGGGGACTTGAACCGATGGCGCTTCCGCAAGCCCATTGCACCGAACTCTGCCGCCATTGGCGCTTGGCAAAGGGCGTCTCGTGCTACTTGCATATATTAACCGATGACATTCACCATGGTTCATACGGCTTCATCCAGCTCCCTAACAAAGCAGAGGTTTTATTACCGTGATATCCACCCCAGCAGCGCATCCATCCAGTGGTCACCACTTCACTATGTTGCCTATTTTGCAATTGAGCTGCGTAAAAAATACCCGCAAAATGATTCGACGTTTATGATTAGCTTGGAGTGCTGGTCAACGAGCTTGTGAAATTTGCCACCAGCATATACTCATCCGTTTGGTGGCACCATGGCACCATCATATGTATTGACTCTAGTCTGCTTAGAATATAAATCTCCCAATCTCCAATACAAATGGATAGATAGACAAATAGATCGGTAAATAGATCGATAAATAAATGCGTCAATAAATCGACAAATGATTGAATACATGAATAAATGAACAAGTAAATACTGTAAGTAAATACACAGACAAAGACGTAGATGAACAAATAAATACAAAAACATAGCTATATGGAAATAAGTAAAGTAAAGAAATACATTTATATATGTAACGCTTGTACAACATCAGAACCATCATAATGACCATTCTACAAATCATACTGGCCATTGCAGTCAGCATTGTCCCCACAATGATGATCCTGATACTGATCACTATTTTGATCTGCCATGATGTCATTCTGGTCAATGGTGACAACCCCTATAAAATATCTCACTTAATCAACCAGTCATCTATAAACATCAAGGAAGAAACATATTTGAACCATCAGCTAGTGGTTGTTTAATCACTATTGTTGGTTATTAATTATCCCTATTACTAACCACTATATAATCATTCATCATCATTTGTTATCCCCTATATTACTAACCACTATATAATCATTCATCATCATTTGTTATCCCCTATATTACTAACCACTATATAATCATTCATCATCATTTGTTATCCCCTATATTACTAACCACTATATAATCATTCATCATCATTTGTTATCCCCTATCCTTACCCACTATTGTTGCTTGTTTATCACTACCAGGTGGGCCCCCAAGCATTTACAAGGAGGTTGATCACTAAGTTAACTAGGGTCCATTCTACCCATTTCAGGGGTAACCCAACTTCCAACTGCTGAAATTATCCGCTGGCGGCGGGCAATGCTGCGGGCGTCCCTCGGCGCCAGGCACCTCCAAAGTGACAAGGCGCTGCCGTAAGCGTTGCGTGGCAGGTGCTGATGGCGAATCCACCATGACTCTGAGACCCGAGGCCGCAGAAGTGGGAATTCTTAGCGCCACCAGGGGGGAAAGGATGCAAGAGTCCTTGATGTAGTTTCTGCAAGGCTATTTGGAGTTCTTGCTTCCGGAGTTTCTGCAAGGCTATTTGGTTGAGGTCAAAGGCCGAAACCTTCAAAAACACATAAGCGTGATGCTGAAACCTTGGCCTGGGGTCACCACACGAAGATGAAATCCCACTGCGGATAGCCAAGGAGTAAATGATCTCTGATGCTACGCATGCCAACTACCATTGTCCCAGCCTAAGCGTCTCTAATCAAGAGTGAACATCCCACCATGCCTATCATTGTGTTTAAGTGTAGATGGGACTCTCAGCACAACAGCAGATTACCAGGGTTTGGTGATTTCAGTTGCAAGGGTGTTCTATACCCAACAAACCCCATGGAGCCTTGATCAAACACCATGGGCCATGGGGATTTGAAGGTGCTCAGGATGCTTTATCACAGTCTCAACTGCTGTGGCAAAGTCCAAGCACAAACGCTTGCAACGATTGCGTGCAGCGATATAATGAACATCTGTTAGAAACAATCTGTAAATAAACCAGATACAGTATGCTGTACTGTAACTTATATATGTATATATATATATATGTGTAATCATATGTATGTATTCAGGTGCAAACTAAACGGCCCTAGCACCCAAAACTGATGTTTGGTCCATTCCATATGCCGGTTTTTGGATTATGTGCTACGCTGCTTTCAGGAACCACCCATTGACACAGCTCTGCTTACCCAGGAGAGCCAGTCAGATGGAGAACATGCCCTAGGAGGGTTCCTCACTTCCTGTAAGACGCCGTGGAGTTTTCCTTACAGAGCTGGCAGGCTGACTGATCATCCGTTCCCAAAACAAGGTCCTGCAGCTTTATACACTTTAATATCACCTGAACTTCCACCCAGCATGGCTGAAAATTTGGCTGACACTTCTCATCTTTCATGGATTCTGCCATGCTGGTTCGTCAGGGAAATTTTAAAGCAGCTACCTGTTCGCCAGTAGCCAAAATTCTGCGCAGCTCCAATTGATTGGAGCTGGCAACTGTTGTAGCGATCAGCCGTGACGCTCGAAGAAAAATGCTAGAAAAATGGAGAAAAAACAACGTCGCCGAGGAATTCACCACGAGATGTACCTGGCAAGAGAATTTTCACCACAGAAATGGCAGGACATGAATGCATCTCAAACACGGTTGAAATGGAATTGCCAGGGAATCTACCACTTTTCTCAGGCCAAGTACAAACCATGTAAATCATCTTATACAGCTATCTGGCATTTTCCTCCAGCAATCTTTGTTGACCTACTTACACAAATCACCAAAGGTCTGTATCAAGACAGGTATGGCACCAGTCCCCTCCCGCTGCTCTCGAGCCTAATCTTTGCCTGGGCCGAAGAAACTCTCCAAGAGGCAGCCAGAGGTTCTTGGATGGGAGAGTTTGTGGATAACATGGGGGGAGAAGTTTGATAAGGAGTTGGTTCAAAATTCAAAATGCTTCATTCGTAGTTCCAACATGGTTGATTCATGTTTGGTTCACGATATCGCAACGATTAGAACATTTTTTCCAACACATCTCAAGCATTCATCATGGCTAATCATGATGGACGATCGCTGAGCATTTTTAATTCGTGGCTTCATAATGTTTGACGCATGGTTGTGTCTGTGTGTGTGCGTGTGTGCCATGGCACCTACAGCATCCAGCAGCAACGGAAAGGACACCAGAAATCCGACAGCCAGGTGGCAGAAGCGTCACCTTCGACTTCTCAAGTGCCTTGGGACAGCGCTTCCAAGGCTTGAAACGCGTTTTGCGTTTTTTCATTGAAGTCTGCCCCGTGGACATGTTGGTATGTGCCAAGCCATAGGGTAACCAATAACCTGCTCAAAAATGAACATTTTACTCGGAAGCCATGGTTTTTGGGGGTACCATTATTTTGGCACATATCCAGATCTGTACAGAGTGGTACCCCCCCAGTTAGTTCACTTAGGTCAGTTCACTAGGGTAACTACTAGTTGGGGTAGATATACAGTAACTATCCTTAGGTGGCCTATAAACCAGCTTAGAAGCGGGGGGGCATATCGTACCATTACCTGGATATTTAATCCCAGTATATTGGATCTGGATCATTACCTTGTTGCTACACACGTTGTTTTCGAGCGCTTCAGCCAAGTGTAAGCTGTCATCCAAGAACTTCACAACATTTATGGAAGGTAGTATGGTATAGTTGATTAGGATGATTAGATCCACTGACACCTTCCATAAGTATTGTAGATGTTGTTGATGATTAGATTGCTGTTTTAGATTTTCGGAGGGCAATTGCAATGGCCAAGCACGGAGCAAAAAATGCCATGACGGTCATCCAAGCTACAGTACCACTCGTATGAATCAAGCTTTGGCCAAGCTCTGGGAGGGTCTGGCTGTTTCCGGGACATCCCCGCGAATGACAAGTTGGAGCCAACCCTCAACCTTGATGGAAAAAGGGCCCATGATAGCGGCTGGACTTCCGAGTGTCTCGAGACCTCCTACATTCAGGGGCTCCCAAATCAACCGCAGCTGCTGTCGCACCAGCAGCTGCGCTTTTTGGACTGTGTTCACTGATGATTCTGCTGGGTAGAGCATACTTACAACAATCCCAAATTCCAGTTGTTGTTGTTGTTGTTGTTGTTGTTGTTGATGTTATTGTTGTTGTTGTTGTTGTTGTTGTTGTTGTTGTTGTTGTTGTTGTTGTTGTTGGTTGTATTATGAATGACATCAGTATCCATATCTAAATGTATGTATACATACCTGCATACCTAGAAACATGAACTAGACACATGATTGTATATCTCTGAATACTTGCTTGCTCTTGTCGGCAACGGGCAGTTGTCTTAACTACTTCACTAGCCAACCCCTGGCAATGTTTGAAGTGATATAGGCACGCACAATTGCAATTCTCAGATCCAGGAACACTGCCCCTATCAAATCCATTCAAATCCGATTCTTACTGGCGGTTCATTCATTGCTGTTCCCATCTTGTCTCCCAGACACAGGCAGTGAGCTTCCAATTTTCTCAGTTTTGCAGTAGCCACATCAACGGCAAGGTCCCAGCGTCTGTTGTATATTGATGGCCGGTTGTCCCTATATGACATCTGTACAAAGGGCTACCGCAAAAAGAATCTCTGTTCAGTACATGAACCTGTTCTGTATAAATTGTAGGTATGTCAGTATGTTGGGTATATTCTAGGTATCCATTTAAACATTGGACCCAATGCGTGACACAACTGGTTGGTTCAATGCATCACTGCCACAGCTTGGGTCCCGGTACGTTGTTTCTTGGAATCACTCAGCATTGGCAGGAGTACCTGCATGATCAACTGGGAGGGGTCGGGGAGCTGAGCAACACACCTGATTGGTGGCTGAGGAGCGCCCATCGGAAACATGTGCTTGATAATCAACGAACCCAAATACTAGGGACAACGACACAAGTAAAAACCACCCATAAGGAACAATGACCGCTTGCTAGGGACAGATCACCCATAGGCTTGCTATCTGGTACTACAGCTTTCTTTTGCCATGATTGATTTGTTGATCAGTTGGGACTGAGAGTGCCAACATTCTCCGTGACCCTCTTGAGTTGTCTGATTGCTGCCCGTTGGTGTGGATGTCTAAGCCTGACATGAGTGAGATGATCCAGAACAAGCAGCTCTACACGCATATGCACATATTCGTAATTATTCGTATGTATAGGCATATGTCACATGTAGAAGTACAGTGAATGAACATACGCGACAGGATAGTACATGCATTGCATGTACATTCACAAATGGCAATCCGTATACATATGCAGTCACAATCATGTACATGTACATATGCAGACATTCGGCCATGGAACAAAACCCCAGATACGCATGTTGCTGCCATGGTTGTCCTTCTCAACACATCCTATCGCTTCAGTCTGTGGCCATCCAAGATCTAACCTTTCTCTCCTGGTCTCTACAGATCGTAACTGCTGTTGCTCTCAAGGGAATTATATCATCCATGTAAGACTCTTGTCGCTGTTGTTCACCTTGAACATCTGAGTCATTCACTAATAATCAAGCAGAAATATTTGAATCAACCAGCCATCTCAAACGAGGAGAAAAAATCAACCAGCCATATTTGAATCGTAGCCATGTTCAAAACCACCAACCAACTCTCTTTTGGGTCACGCGAAGGCGGGAGATGGTCGAAGCGTTGAAGAACTGGTGGATGATCAAATCACTATCCACCCTGGATCAAGTAAACACCGATCGACTTTGCGCAAAGAATAATACACTGAAAGGTGGATGCTTTCGTGGCCATGGAGAATCAGCCATTTGTAATCATAGGTGGGACCCCCAAACGTTATAAGTTGGTTAGTAAGCCATTTGCCTATAGTCGTTATATTTACCAGTTCCAGTTTGCCTAGTTCTAACCCAACTCAGCTAACCATGCATGGACTTCCCAGCGGTTCCCTGTGCCATCTTTGCATTGCCAGCACGATGGTTTCCCCACATGCCTGCCCCTTCCCTCAACCAGCAGCGGTCACGAGAGGGAGCAATCCACTGATGTTGCAGAGGAAAATCAGCAACGGCATGTTTCGGAAGTCCTTGGGCGGCGACGTGGTCACGGTTCTACCATGGCTCTACCTAGGCCTGGATAGCTCCAGACCCATAGCGCCAGCGGACTTAGATGTGCAGTGGCCCTGATGCCCATCCTCAGCAAGGCCAATCATTGCAATCATTGTGGCGGTGAAGATCTTTACCAACTCGATGACCATCCCTTCAGTTCAAACGGTGACCACCAGTTGAATGATGGGGGCAGATCAACGCCAACAGCCTATCCTCAACGTAGGTGGGCAACGGAGGACGTTGGGGGCTGCAACATAGGTTCGTTCTGTCGAGCCCCGTACCATCCCAGTGGCAACCAGCAGCTAGAGTTTATGTCCTAGCTGTAGTGTTGGTGGTTGATGTGCCGGCCAATTTTGGCCCTGCCTTCTCATCAGAAGAACTGTCCGCAAGAATCGGCAACAATGGTGACAGTTTTAACCAAAACACCGAGGGGATACTAACCAACAATCAAAAACTAAATTGCATCATTTTTCATAGTTTGATGGATAAATCGGTGAGTACTTGATATTGAGTTAGTTATCCCTTGACATATCAAGCGTTGGTTGGTATGTCAATATCGTTGGTCATCCCCTTATCATGAGTTATCCCGTGTAAGATAGGTTGGTTGTAGTTGACTTGTCGGATGGACAGCCAACAACCCTGCTACAAAGCCCTCTGACCATCTCTGACCATCATCGCATGAGCACCTCACGCTGAGGTGTTTTGATTGTCAGCGTATCAGGCGGCATTCTCATCTTCAAAGAAGACAAATCCGTCCTTGTTGCATTGAAGCAACAAATATATGTATGTATATACTTATATTAAGTTAATACATATTCATATCCACACACACATATTTATATATATATACATATTAATATATGCATACATATACAGTATATGTATCTGCATTTGCAAAGATATTAATGCAAATTCAAACACATATACAAATGCGCATGTGCGTTTAAACATGTTTAAACAAGTCCCCTTTTCCTTCCGACACATCACCAGCAAATATAACCAAGATACATAGGGTCCAAATTATACATCTGTCAATTATTCCATAAATGATTTTGGTGGACAAATTTTATAGTCCAAATTAATAAATTATATATCTGTCTTGGTTTAAACAACTCACATGCACTATGAAATTCCATCTCTTCGCCCACCAAAGCCATGCTCTAACCTATCCGCGAATCTCACCGGGTCACCGCCTCGGTCACCTGCAGCAGGTGAGTCATGAAGGCACCCAGGTTCGAAGAGACGAAGGACGCCAAGTTCAACAGCGACATCAGCAGCCTCGAATCCCAAGGCGCGGGCACCGGAGCAGGTGGGGCACCGGAGCACGGGCGCATGCGCAGGGGAGTGCCACGGCATCAAATCTTTGCCAAAAACATCTCTGTAGTGGCTATCTTCGTACACTTCCCTACTTTTATATACTTTTACTTGGATAAGAAACATGTTGTGTTGATACTGACGATAAGAACCTTGGAGAGGATGCACCCTATTTTCAGGTACTGCTGATCAGAATTATTGACATGCAACTGCTGATTGTGTTTCATCCGATACTCTGCCGTGAAAAATCTTGAGATGTCAAATTCTTGGTATCCTTCATGATTCCCAAATCATATGAGTAGCATTTCAATGCATTTCAGTGCAAAACAACGCCCTTAATGTCTGGTCATTGGAGTTGCAGTGCCTAACTGCAAACTTTCAATTGCAGCACTACGCCGCTGGAACCACTCGAAATAGGCTTCCAATCTTGGCTTACCAAATCGATAAAATGCTTAGCTCAAACGCAGGAAGCAGCACAAGGCCCTGTCGCCGAGAAACGCGAAAAGAGTGGCCTGGCGCTGATGGGATGGCATGGGTGCTGATGGTTCAAAATGTTTGGCTTTGGATGGTTTACCATGGTTGATTTTGAGATATTATGAGAGCCTAATACTGACAGCAGTTGCTTTCACAACTAAAAATGGTTGATTAGGATCGGTCAACCAACTGATTCACAGTAGTTCTTTTAACAAAGGTCAACATTATGAGCGGTTGAATAATGCTCAATCCCCTGATATTGAAGCTGCCGTCTCTTTGACTCTCCGTTTCCGTTCATGGTTTATCCTGGTGACCCATTGACGTGGCGATTCGCTGTTGACCTTGCTTAGCTATTCGTGGTGGCTAGCTACTGGTGGTCGCTACCAAGTGTGAAACGATCATCAGTTCTGCCAAGCCCATTTCTGCGCAGCAGAGCTCGCCTCTATGCCAGGTGGACAGAGTTGAGCTGCAAGCACTAGGATGGGCATGTGCGCCAATTCCTGGAGAAACACCATGACCCCCACGGTTCCCCCAAAAAACACCCCGGGCCCAGTTTTCCTGCTCAGGATCTCAGGATGTCGTTCCCATCCATGGAAAAGCGTCTTGGGTGATGCCAACCCAGGATGAAGCTCAAGCGATGAATATGGGGCCCCAAGTTCGCCAGCGTGTTTCCCATGAAAATGGACACTAATAAACTTATGGAACCACAATCTTGATTCATCCAATTAATAAACTGGTCCCATGAAAAGATGATTATCAAGATGTTTCCAACCTTCCGTTGTAAGAACACCCGAGAACTTCCGTTGTAAGAACACCCAAGAACCATTGAGGGTGCTCAAGCACCCACAAATAACAGCGGATGATCAACCGATAGGTCCCATGAAAGCTGGTTGGATCCACCCCTGGGACCCGCCACTGAACCACACGACCGCCAAGGCACCCCTGCGACTGTTTGGATCACGTCATCGCCTCGTGGAAGAAGGGAAGCAGCGACACCCGCGTTGAACCATGGAGGTCTTATGGAGGTCTTATGGAGGTCTGTGGAGGTCCTATGGAGGTCTGTGGAGGTCTTATGAAGGTCCATCTGGGTTGATGTTTATGGTCCAAATAGACTATGATGAATGTCATGAACCCATGATGAATTTTGATTTGTTGACTAAACCATGATAACCATGACATGGTTTTCAACAAGGCTCATGGTATCATGGCTATGGTTGAGGTTGGGACCCTGAAATATGCTTTTTTGGCACCATTGGCCATCACAGCGCAGGTCATGGTGGCAGATTGAGAGACTTCTTGGCTGCTTGGTCTCATAAATTAAGATAGGTTGACGACAACCACAGTATCAGGATCCAGGGGTGAATTAGCACCATAGATTCCCACCATAGATTGACGACCACCATGTCAGAATTCCGCGGGTTGAAGCTCCTTGGCTTTACCCCAAACAGAGAATACCAGGTGATTAACCCAGAGGACCATGAACCCCTGATCACAACAGGTGCTTTTTCCCCATGTCTTCCGAGCTCGTGTGTGCAACGCACATAGATAGGAGCGAGTATAGCCAACCAACTCCTGGGGATTGCTGGCAAAGAGCCCGTTTTTCGAAAGATTCAACAAGCCAAACAATGATGAACAATGATTGTTCAAATCCAACCAGGGCATACCACAGTGAAGCACCATGGATATACCACAACCTATACAACCTATCAACGTTCTGGGACTTCTTTCAAGGTGGCCATCCCTTGACGATTCCTCCATAATCCGATCCCAAGACCTTTCCCTGTCAACGCCTTGGCTAGGAACGGTGGCAAAACTGGGATCACCCATCGTCCATCGTTTATCACATTGTTTATCGTGTTTTATCCCGCTTAAAGCATCTTAGAACCGAAGGTTATCACTTGTTTACCATGTTCTATCCTACTTGGAGCGTCTTCAAAGCAAACCTTGTCACTAGCGATGGTTTCCCTTTCGATACCTTTGCTTCATTTTCCACCCTCCCAAGAGCGGCCAGGGCACCCAAAACAAAGGCTTGATCCGGAATGTTCAGAGCAAGGTTTGTTCCTGAGCACCCCCAACGCTATGCTCGAGCGATGCTGAAACCCAAAAGGTGTTTCCTAAAACGGGTTCCCAAGAAATCCAAGGGTAATCATTGGCAGGGAAACCAAGAAATCATATGAAATCAACATCTTAAACGGGCAAACTAATCCAACTATCAAACAAGTGACCAGTTTTCAACAGTGGTGTTGGGAAATCCAAGCAGTTTAGTGGGTAGGTCACCGTTTTAGGCTGAAAGCGCACTGATTGCAGCAAGTCAGCCCCTGGGGCCGATCCGACGACGCCAAAAAAAGCAAGTAGGAGAGGCTGAAAGCGCCACCACAATGAAGAATCATGGTATTAAGGCTACTAATCATACAAAATATTTACAGCTTGGCAAATGAGATGTAACCGATGTATTACAACAATCATGGTTCATTGCCAAGCGTCACCTGTAGGTATCTGTAGTGGTTAAAAAAAGCTGTTGCGACCATGGTTGAACCATTGACTGAGCTCATAAGTTTGTGAGTACAGGCTGCACATCGAGAAGTTTCGTCCGCCCAGGCAATCAAAATAGATGATCAACCAGTCGAATCAAGCGATCACTGCGGTGCCAGTACTACTGAGCCATACGGCCCATAGACGCGTATTCGAATACAAATCACGAATCATTGATCCATATTTGTGTATAATTGTAGGTGCATACAAGTGCAGTCAAACGATTGAATTAAAGAACCAACATAAATCAGCTCCAACAAAGTGATGGGTGCTGGGAACTACATGCACGGCATTGGGTGATTCATGACCCATCTCAAGTGAGGTGTGCCCTGCTCTTACCCTGAGCCTTTCCGGAAGCCTTAGCTACCATAGCTCCCCAATATTTGTTTTTTTTTCTGCTTAATAATAGGGATTCGTAAGGGATAATCTCAACAATAATGGTTAAACAACTACTGTATAGCTAGTTTCCCTATGAAAAAATAGAGGGCGTCATGGCTAACCCTTGCCCCTGGCCTCCCTGCTTCCGACACCACTGGGTTCTCCGGACGTGTCACCAGCAGCAAGGGCAGAAATCCCAGCAGAACAGCAATTCCCTGCACACCTCGGCAGCTCGGCACCACGCGAGAACTGATTGAACCAAAAAGGTTGTTCACTGGGTTGATGAACTGGACTGGATTGATCAGCTCTTTGGAATAAAAACCTTTGCGAAAATGATCCAAAACAAAAAAAAGTTGCGTCATGAGAGGAAACACCATAAATAATAGCGTCATCATACCATCAAGACCTCTTAGAGAAGGATTCCCTACCAATGAATTGGGAGGTTTGCTTGTGGAAATGCCGTGCCGAAAAACATCCGGGTAAGCTTATGATGTTGAGTTGAAAACCTCTGATGGTGGACATAACATGACATAACTTTAGATAAGTTTGAGGTCAGTTGGTTAGGTTTATACCTGTTGGGTAACCACCATTTATGGATATTTATGGTAGATATAAGTGGAGTGGGCTCATACAATAACACAAAACTGGTGTCACCACTGGTGGTTGGGGCCACCTAACTCTTACCTCGACTCAGCCAAGCACCAAGCAACCCTCCAAGCTGAGGAATTTGCCAAACAAATTGTCCTTCTAGCAGGGAAAAATAATCAACCAATGTGATGACCAACAGTTCAACATAGTTCAACCAAACAACATCAACCACCACCAACCAACATAAAGCAAAATCGACTGATCAAACAACATCAGCCAACCCATTTTCCACTGACAATAATCCCAGGTGCGAAAAAGGTAGTCCTTCAAAGGAACAGTTGCGAAAACACCTCGGCGAACGACCCAGTACCATGCAGGTCGCTGAGCATGTTCAATATTCCCGTGATACAAATGGTTGAAATCATGATTCAATATGGTTCATGATTAATGAGAGTGGTTCATAGTCCAAGATTTTAAAGGATCAATTATCAATGACTACTTATTATGACTATGATTAACGACTATTTTCACTGACTAATTTCAAGTATCAGTTGTTGTGATTCTTAACGACAAATCATTAAGTGATAATTATCACAATAGTGGCCTAAGAGGGTTGAATCATGATTCATAGTGGCCAATCGGACAAGGGTGTGGAACCTCAAAAGCTGTCAGCGATTCCAACAACAGCCAAGCATGAGTTCTTTCGTATATTGTTCCTAGGCACAGGCGCAAACTGAAACGAGGATGAAACGAACCAGGACCAACGATGGAATCTTGTAGTCATGGTATGACCTGACCTTCCAACAATAAGTTGTGTGTGCATGGGTCAATATGTGCCAGCATCATATGAGTAGATCTGAAATCATATCGATTTGTATCCAAATATATTCAGGGGTGGATGAGCATCCTAAGAGCTGGACTCGGATTGAAAGCACAAATAACATTACGTGCCTCCATATGCAAAGAGCCACCGACTTTTCGCGTCATCATGATTGACTATTCAGGGTGGCATCTGTGCTGAGTTGTTCCCCATCGATTTTGAACACTTTATCAATCCAAAAGAACTTCAGGGCAGCTCCTTACTTCTATGTTCATGCATTCCTTTTCTGCATTATTCTAATGACATGTAATAACCTGCATTTGTAGATATCTACACGTGAAATGCATCGCCTGGAGCTATCCCTTTCCACCAGCATGAATGGTGGAAAGAAAAGAACCAGACATTTTCCAACAGCCTAAGACATATAAAGGTTTCGCAAAATAGGGGTACCCCCTAATCATCCAATATTAATATTGTCCAGTTCTGGTGATAAACCAACCATGACTTTACGGGTACCCTTTGGCTTGAGAAACATCCCCCAGGGGCGCTATCGCATCGTCAAATCCACCAGCAACGTTGGAGTCCTAAGCCTCTGACGATTGTAGAGCACAATGCCTGCCAAACCTTGAGGTGGGCTGCGCATAGCTTGGGCTGCGCGTAGCGTTGTTGCTTCATCCAGCTCGTGCGCGGTGTCATACGTCAAAGAAAGATCAATCACACAGTTATCAATAAGGAATACCATAGACATCTGCAAAGGATTGTCAACTACCAAAACGAGTTTTTATCCAGTGTACCCCTAATTGCTTAGTTTAACAATCAATGCTGATCTGCCACACCATTTTGGAGGATTTGTTGGATTCCATCTGAAGCCAAGGGAATACAAGGGTATAGCTAACCCGTCCTTGTAGATGATTGTAGCTGGTTCACTTCTGGGATTATCACAGCAGTTGGGTACTTGATAGGGAAAATAGCAGAGGCACACTGTACATACCATAGGGGTGATTGAGACGTGAGATCTTGATTGGTTGGGTGCCATGATAGTTTAGCCAACATGCATCATTGCCCTAAGGGGAACAAACCACTGGTAAACAGCAGCTACCAGGGACAAAATTCACGGTAATTAGTTGGTTAATCTCCTAGTGAATCCAACATGATCAATGTGGCGCAATGATGGTGGTGTAGCAATGAACTCGGGGGACTTAGCAACCAACTGGGTGAAGAAACGGTAGGTTGGCTATCTATCAGCTACCGCATTCCCGGGCAATGGTAGCCGCCTTTTTTTTTCAATAAACGAATCACAACCATTCAGTACAGCCCGTTGCGATTATTAACTGATGGTATGTTCATCCCCAATTATCCGTTGATGTTTACCATTGATAGTGGCAACTGATTTTCTACAACCATGGTATGTTGACCATCAAAAAATGATTGGATTCATTACAGACTCACCATGAAGCATAGCCATTCACCATTACTTTTCAAATTCTCAGCTATCAAGTTCACAACAACCATAACTACCAATGGCTATTAAGCACCACCATATGACCACTAGTTTTGGTATTGATTAAGACATTAGTAGTTAGTTAGTACTAATGAACAATACCTACTTAAGCACCAATAGTCAATAGTACGTAACGAAGTGGATTAACCATTGAACTTCACCATAAACATTGGTTACTTCACCCCACAAGGACCACCCAGATCCATCGTGGGAGCAGCCGCTAACAGTTGATCATTCACAACGATTACTCAGCAGCCCTTGAGGTTAGTGCAAGTGTACTGTCACAGGGTGCAACAGTCTGTTCGCATGAAATGACCAACAATAAAGGGGGCATCAACAAGTGATAAAACATTGGGACACTTCATTCAGTTTTACCACTCAGTGTAGTGATTGTCTTGGTTGCTGAACATTGATATCGCTGTTGCCGAATTAAACAATCATATAGGCGCATTGGCAGTTGACCACCAGTTGTTTCAACCTTCTCGAAGCATCATGATGAACAATTGCTACTATCGGGTTGGTGGTTGAATCACCCTTCTGAAAACAAAACAAGTTCACCAACAAACAAACCATCCCAAAGTCATTTGGGAAAATAAAAATGTTGAAAAAACATCAAGTATTATCAACTCAACTAGCAAACAATTGGCAACACATTTGAAACGTACATAATCATGAGAATGAAACATACTGAAATGTACTCACATCAAAAACAGAAAGAGTTGCATAAGCCACAGGAGATGCCATGGCCTGGAACCAGGCTACCTCTCACCGTTTCCGGATGTGCCCACCACCGCAGCTGCGCCATGCTGCGCCCAGGCACTGGCCAACGAGCCCACCAGCTGCGATCGACCCAAGAATTCCGGCGCGAAATGCAACTCGTTGGTGTAGAAGTAGAACATCCTCAAGGGAAGCTGCGGCGGCTGGATGGACGGATGGAGCATTAAGATGGTTATCCATTAAGTAACCATGATCAAGTAGACATTGTCAAGTAGCTAAAGCTGCGGCTCGGAGGCCGAAAAAACCGTGAATTAAGCTGATTATCTATTAAGTTACCATTATTAAGTATCAAGTACACCACTATTAAGTAGCGAAGGATGGATGGATGGAGCATTAAGAGGGTTATCCATTAAGTAACCATGATCAAGCAAACATTGTCAAGTAGCTAAAGCTGCGGCTCGGAGGCCGAAAAAACCGTGAATTAAGCTGATTATCTATTAAGTTACCATTATTAAGTATCAAGTACACCACTATTAAGTAGCGAAGGATGGATGGATGGAGCATTAAGAGGGTTATCCATTAAGTAACCATGATCAAGCAAACATTGTCAAGTAGCTAAAGCTGCGGCTCGGAGGCCGAAAAAACCGTGAATTAAGCTGATTATCTATTAAGTTACCATTATTAAGTATCAAGTACACCACTATTAAGTAGCGAAGGATGGATGGATGGAGCATTAAGAGGGTTATCCATTAAGTAACCATGATCAAGCAAACATTGTCAAGTAGCTAAAGCTGCGGCTCGGAGGCCGAAAAAACCGTGAATTAAGCTGATTATCTATTAAGTTACCATTATTAAGTATCAAGTACACCACTATTAAGTAGCGAAGGATGGATGGATGGAGCATTAAGAGGGTTATCCATTAAGTAACCATGATCAAGCAAACATTGTCAAGTAGCTAAAGCTGCGGCTCGGAGGCCGAAAAAACCGTGAATTAAGCTGATTATCTATTAAGTTACCATTATTAAGTATCAAGTACACCACTATTAAGTAGCGAAGGATGGATGGATGGAGCATTAAGAGGGTTATCCATTAAGTAACCATGATCAAGCAAACATTGTCAAGTAGCTAAAGCTGCGGCTCGGAGGCCGAAAAAACCGTGAATTAAGCTGATTATCTATTAAGTTACCATTATTAAGTATCAAGTACACCACTATTAAGTAGCGAAGGATGGATGGATGGAGCATTAAGAGGGTTATCCATTAAGTAACCATGATCAAGCAAACATTGTCAAGTAGCTAAAGCTGCGGCTCGGAGGCCGAAAAAACCGTGAATTAAGCTGATTATCTATTAAGTTACCATTATTAAGTATCAAGTACACCACTATTAAGTAGCGAAGGATGGATGGATGGAGCATTAAGAGGGTTATCCATTAAGTAACCATGATCAAGCAAACATTGTCAAGTAGCTAAAGCTGCGGCTCGGAGGCCGAAAAAACCGTGAATTAAGCTGATTATCTATTAAGTTACCATTATTAAGTATCAAGTACACCACTATTAAGTAGCGAAGGATGGATGGATGGAGCATTAAGAGGGTTATCCATTAAGTAACCATGATCAAGCAAACATTGTCAAGTAGCTAAAGCTGCGGCTCGGAGGCCGAAAAAACCGTGAATTAAGCTGATTATCTATTAAGTTACCATTATTAAGTATCAAGTACACCACTATTAAGTAGCGAAGGATGGATGGATGGAGCATTAAGAGGGTTATCCATTAAGTAACCATGATCAAGCAAACATTGTCAAGTAGCTAAAGCTGCGGCTCGGAGGCCGAAAAAACCGTGAATTAAGCTGATTATCTATTAAGTTACCATTATTAAGTATCAAGTACACCACTATTAAGTAGCGAAGGATGGATGGATGGAGCATTAAGAGGGTTATCCATTAAGTAACCATGATCAAGCAAACATTGTCAAGTAGCTAAAGCTGCGGCTCGGAGGCCGAAAAAACCGTGAATTAAGCTGATTATCTATTAAGTTACCATTATTAAGTATCAAGTACACCACTATTAAGTAGCGAAGGATGGATGGATGGAGCATTAAGAGGGTTATCCATTAAGTAACCATGATCAAGCAAACATTGTCAAGTAGCTAAAGCTGCGGCTCGGAGGCCGAAAAAACCGTGAATTAAGCTGATTATCTATTAAGTTACCATTATTAAGTATCAAGTACACCACTATTAAGTAGCGAAGGATGGATGGATGGAGCATTAAGAGGGTTATCCATTAAGTAACCATGATCAAGCAAACATTGTCAAGTAGCTAAAGCTGCGGCTCGGAGGCCGAAAAAACCGTGAATTAAGCTGATTATCTATTAAGTTACCATTATTAAGTATCAAGTACACCACTATTAAGTAGCGAAGGATGGATGGATGGAGCATTAAGAGGGTTATCCATTAAGTAACCATGATCAAGCAAACATTGTCAAGTAGCTAAAGCTGCGGCTCGGAGGCCGAAAAAACCGTGAATTAAGCTGATTATCTATTAAGTTACCATTATTAAGTATCAAGTACACCACTATTAAGTAGCGAAGGATGGATGGATGGAGCCCGACAAAACCATTGATTAAGCTGGTTATCCAACATTAAGCTTGGATGGAGGCGGAAAAGCATGAAAAGGTATCTGGTTAGTTGAGCTGGTGGTCCATTATGAAATAAGCTGGTCATCCATCCTCAAGGTGCGGTGGCTGGATGGAGGCGGAGCCCGACAAAACTCGTACTTAAGATGGTTATCCATTAAGTAACCATGATCAAGTAAACATTGTCAAGTAGCTAAAGGTGCAGCTTGGATAGAGCCCGACAAAACCATCAATCAAGATTTTTGTCCATGAATTAAGTAACCATTTTCAAGTAACCATTATCAAGTATCAAGTAAACCACTATTAAGTAGCTTATCATCAACCACTTTAAATCATTGGCAGTTGATCCGTACAAACCATTAAACATAATTAATGATATAAGCTAGTCAACCATTCAAATTCATTATGATTAAATAGCTATAAATAACTATCGACTGGCCCATTAAGCAGCTGTTTGACCATCATGAGCCATGAATATCTCAATGATATACCCATGATTTACACCCCATGGTTCGCTCACCAATTGCTCACTTGCTCCACAGGTCGGGTGCTTCAGCTGAGCCGGCTTTACACCAAGCACCCAACTGGACATCGAACACCAAAATGCTGGGATGGTGGGTGAAGTGGGCAATGTACAATTCTGGTGTCACACTGTGGATGTCACTTACAAAGATGATACAATTTTACACAATTTGTACATTCAACTGTAGGGTGTTGCCATTTATGTCATCTGGGCAACCCCAATACAGAGATGGCGACGAACATTGGCACACCCCAAGCACCCGCACTGCCCCACACCACGCACGTGTCCCCTGTGCCCCGCACGCAGATCCCGCCGTGGGAGTAGCCTCACGTGTCGCTTGGGGTGGGCATGACCTGGATCACAGGTTCAAATTCTTGGATGCAAATAGGATCATAAACACATGCAATGCCATGCAATTCTCATGCAATCACATGATTTAGTCGAGAAAACTGACCACAGGTGCTAACTTTGGGGGATCCTGAGCTGCTTCATTGACCCTACGCAGGTAGATCGGAGCTCCATGCATCCAATATGGCACATTGCCTTCAGAACAAACACCTCCACATCATACATCATCTCCTACCGTATAGCATCAGCTCTTTCTAACAAAGATCATATACGAAGAGCATAGGTTTATCCATTATGCCTTTGACCAACAGAGCCGCCGGTCGAACAGCCAATGCATATTTCAGCTAGGCCATCCTCAATGCCACTACGCCATACGGAATACAAACAAATACAACCTGTGTGTACAGGTGGTATGTTATAGATTGAGATGGTATATCATACGACGTTCTTCAAGGCATATCCGTTCACTCTTCTGGATGATATCATCAGAGTATCTACTTGGGGCTTTCTGAAAATCGCGGACCCCCAAAATTGATGATTTACGACTATAACTGGCTCATTACCAAAAAAGGATTTGGCGATGCCCCCATTTTGGGAAACCAACACTTATACATACTTGTACTGTTTGATTCTCCCAACTGTATCCACCAATCACTTGGCATATAATCATATAACTATCGGATTATCCCAACTATCTGATCATCCTAACTATTATACTGTCTGATTATCCCAACTATTTGATTATCCCAACTATATCCCAACTATATCCCAACTATCACTTGGCACATTTCGAACTGATTATCCCAACATCCAACTATATCCCAATTATCACTAGCACATCGAGCTCTCCCATGTGCCGGTGCCGCTCACATGTGCCCTGCGATCCCCACCTGCCACAGCAGAATAAAGGCCACCGATGGGAACACCGCAGGGGAGCTGATGACCTGGCGGAGTCGACAAGAGGTAGGCCAGGCTAGGCTAGGCTAGGCTAGGCTAGGGTAGGTAAGGCAGGTAAGGTATCTACCTAGATGTAGATAAGACCAATTAGAAAGGTAGGTAGATGGGAGAGGGAAAGATAGATATGGATGGATGGATGATGATCGTATGATGATAGATGTATCTAAAACCAATATCAGTGATGAAAAATATTGAATGATGGCTAATTGATGACTGATGATTCATGGCTCCTCGTTGATCATTTGTATGAGCAGTGGGTCGAGGTGGTGAATGGTGATTGATAAAAGCCAATACGGAGACCAAATGGTGAAGACTGCCTACCGCTTCATGATGGCTGATGACACTGAATGCCAAGCGCTGCAAGGACCACGGGTATAGCACCTACCCAGCGACACTATACATAAACAACATGGGAAAGATTCGAGAGGTTGATGATTTTTCAAATCGTAGTTTGAAATGGATATACCATAGGAATCCTTCGCCTTTTGGAAATGAACACATTTCTTAGTGAATTGGTGAACTATATATATTTAAATATATACATATATATACATGTATAACCCCTATCAATCATTTTATGACATGAATCCTATAAATCCGATAAATCCTAATAAATCCAATACAACCGAATAGATCCTCGTAAATCCTAATCCTTAATAGATCTTAACATCATGAGTCACTTGAGTTGGCAAATCCTGGCCGTTGCACTGCGCCGCGCCTCCCACACTTGTCCCATGGTCTCTTTCGCCTGGAAAGCGCCAACTACAAATCATGAGGACCTGTGAATAAAAAACACAATCATGGCTGAATCAATGGTTAACAATGGTTTACCATCAACAAATCATTGATGGTTGACTAATGGTTGATTGATGGTTAATTGATTGATGGTGATCAAAGGTTGATGATGGTTTAACTCATGGAAGGATTAATGCTTCATAACATATAAAAACAGCTGATTGATGGTTGACTAATGGTGAATCAATGGTGGCTAATATGATCAATTGACCGATGGTGACTAATGGTTTATGGTAACTAATGATGGTTGACCAATGGTGAATTAATGGTAGCCAACGATGGTTTATGATCAATTAATGACTAGTAAGAGTAGTGGTAACGATAAGTAATAGTAGAACTCATCAATCCATCAGCAATGATTCACATCTATTGTTTATTTGATGACTAATGATCAATAGTAGAATCAATAAACATGTATTAATGCCTGCATAGATATTATATTCATTAGTTTATATAATCAACTGCTGGATATACAACTATAAAACCAATACTTACGGACAGCTATCATTGATGGAGTAACCTGATACATTTCGTTTGAGGGTGGTTCCCGCGGGAAAACTGTCATCTGCTGAGCTGGCGGCCGTGTCGCGATGATCTGCCGTGTATGACTGGTTGGTGGTTTCAACCCCTATGAAAAACATTTGCGAGGAAACCATTTGTCAATAACTACTAGGGAAAGTAAAAGATGTTTAACAACCAGATAGATGTATGGATGATCATCATGTCAACCATCAGGCTTTAGCCATTAATTACCAGGGTTTGAACCACCAACCAGATGATCATTGAGATAGCCAGCCTGCTAACATCCTAGCAGCTGGCACCAGTTCACTTGTCTGGCACGAGAGATGGCCAGCTCATCAGCTGGCACCAACCAGCAACAAGCCGCTGAAGCAGGGCTGCTCCTGATGGGTTATCAACTACACCCTGGCAGTGAGAATCCCAAGCAATGGGCAATCCACCAATAATAATGGTAACAATTACAATAGTATTAATAATGTTAGGAATCACAACAGTAATGACATTTGCAATCAATTCGGCAAGGATTTCTTCAAGCAAAGATCCAAGTGATCTGTGCGAGTGTCAACCTGAACCCGCTGAACTGATCGCCTCATTCCAGGAGTAGTTCACCGCCGTCTCCTGTTTTGGCTCTTCGATCAGTACCTGCGTGAAGCATCCGAGATGGTTCGATCCAACCAATGGTATTAGCCACAGCCATTACTTCAGGTTGGTATGATGTTCAATTAATTATAGCATATGCAGCAAAAAAATGATTAGGAATGGTTCACCGTCGTTAAGAATGCCTAAGCATACTCATACCACTATCAAGATCCATCGTATCTGGACACAGCTTTGGTGGAATTGAGCCGTAGACGGATGCTATTGGGACCTTGCCATTGCCACCAGTGAATTCTTGAAGTTTCTCAACAGCAAAAAAACGTGACGCAAAGTCGTAAGCTTCTTTTCTGAGCCATGGATAGTGGGCATGGACATGTCTGTTATCCGCCCATGTACACAAGGCTGTGAATACAAAGAACACAAACTCGTGTTGTCAAAGAGTGACCTACTGTTCATTACAGGGATTTGCCTCTCAGAAATCCCTGACTGCCACAGTTTCGACCACACACGAGCACCAATCAACTGTGGGATGTGGTGCTGCGCCCCGGACTGATGCGATGATGACGAAGAACGGCAGGATTGCCGTGAGGGCGAAGACGTTCTGCACCTGTGATGCTGGTGTAGGCACCGTGAGGCAATGTTGGAATGTCGTCATGACCAACATGCAGCTAAATCAGCTGCTTAATTTAAGCCATAGGGGACCTCGCAAGGTGTGGGTGGCTTCTTACTATAAATGATTGATAAACTTTATGATAACTAGGGGGTCTCCTATAACTTGAGAGACACCTAAATGAGCTGGTTGATATGAGGAATAACAGCCAACAAGAAGTACCTGTTGGTTGAACAGCCGATGAACATTCAACCAAAGAACGATGGTAGTGGATAGTCAGACTGAAGCTTTGGCGCTACGATGATGTGGAAACTTCTGCGGCTGTTGAAAAGGTGATGTTCAAAATGCTGTTGATCTTACCCGACAGTTGAGGCAACTACTTCCGACATGCAGGAGATATGCAGTTTGTAAACATAGCCATACCTGTGGAAGAGAAACGTGCAAAATGACACGCAAAGTTTCTACACAAATTTGTTCGTTTGCGATTCTTTGGGGTAGAGATATCTCCTGCTTGAAACCATGCAAGTAAATCTCTATTTTCTGTTTTGGATTTGACCATCAAATTATGAACAAAATTTGCACATCATTTTGGAACCTATCATCAATAGTCAATCATCAATTAAGCATCCATTCACCATCAATGTGTCGCACATCGCACTCTTCATGTTCGGCTGCAACCCCACTATGCGTTGGCTCATCTGCCACATCAACTTGAATTTTGGACACAACTTTGTCTCATTCGCCGTACTGATGCTCTCCTTATGGCCCTTGTGGATTATTTCCTTATTCCTAACGTTTCACAGCAGTCAAAGATCTGCCAAACGTTGAATGGAAAGTGCCGAGCAACCAACAACTACCAGGGAAAATGTCAACCAAATCTATCCTCATGCAAGGCAGGAATGATAACAAAAGATGGGTGAAGCCAGTTGATGAAACCACAAGCTAGAACCGTTGTGTATTGACCATCATAGGTTTTGCATCCTCCAATCTTCACAATTACTGAACTATCACTGGTCACATATCGTCTTTGAAACATATTAAGACACTTCTTGACAATTCTTCAAAAATAATCAACAATTATTCGCCATTATTCGCCATCGCAACAACTATGTTTTACTATCATTAACGACTGATTGACCGTTCATCAACCATCTTATTGTTGATCATCATTACTTAAGCACCAGCAACCATCATCCATCAGCAACCGCATCTTAAACATCATCACTAACCATCATCATTCACCATCATCTTAACCCTGGATTAACCATCCCTACCAATCCTTCAACATCAACCATCATCCTCAAGCATCCCTCACCACTCCTTTTAAGGCACTCTCCGGGTCCCGCAACTGGGCTCCCTTACTCCGATCATTTCCAGCAATGCTCCACTGAAGTATCTGGAGAGCCAAGACGCTGAGCAGCCCAGGCAAGTGGGCAGGGCTTTGTGGTCTTTAATGGTTACTATGGGTTCAATGGGTAGTTTACCATTATCATTAGACTAATGATTTTTGGGTTTTTATGGTTAGTTTTCAATGGTTCAATAGGTTTTGAATGGGTAGTAAATCATTAGTTTATGGTTATCATGACGATTATGGCAAGGATAATGATTGTGCTTCGGAAAATTATTCATGGTAGAATGAATGGTTCTGGTTATGATTACTATGGCAAGGCTTAGAGCTGGCAAGGGGCTATTAAACTTGAAGCAACAGGCAATTGAGGGCAGCTGCTGGTTTACTCAATGATTAGTCAAGAACAACCACCAGAAAAACTTGGTGGCTTATAGATCCCTTGCTAAAAATATATTTTTAGTGGTTATATATGGTAAATCAATCATATACCAAAAACACTAAAAACCAAAGTTAGTGGGTATAAGCCATCCAGAAAATGATTATGGTTCTCAAATGATTGGTTTATGGTTGCTAATGATCCACCAATTTGAAAAACACCCTTAGTTTTTATAACCGTAACTGGCTTGTGAAGTACCATCAATTCGCCGGGGGAGGAATGGTTGTTGAATGATACTAAGCATCAATAGATGGCCATACTCAACTGGCACGGTCAATAATGGTTCTCACTCAATGATGATCGATCAGGGTTGAACAATGATCTAAGGATTCGAGCCAGTAGTGATGGTGAATTGCCTCCTGAAAAATGGGCGCAGTAATCATCTTCTTGACAATGGTAGGGTATAACAACCCACAACGGAACCTCAACACCTCAAATGAGCAGTTTAAGCCGATGATAAAACGAAATCATGTGACTTTTGAACGCTGATCAAGTTGGTGGTCGTAGGCCACGGTCATCCCACTGCTTAAGGGGACCAAAACACCACGGTAAATCACCAGTGGCGAGGGGGTACGAGCCTCGAGTGAGGACGATGCAGGGCATCTTTTTGGCTGAAGCCAAACCCAGTGCCCTCGCCACATGAAAAAAGCAGTTACTATGGTTGGCAGTATTTAATATGGTGGTTTCTTAAAAAACCACCATATTGGCAAATGATGATTAATGGGGATGATGACCAACAATAATGATTAAACAGCAGCTGGTTGCTGCACACCCGTCTCTTTTGCATCGTTTTCTTCTCCGTAGTTTGCTGCTGGACTTCAACTTTTCCAACGTCGCCACACGTCGCGGCCGAGATACGCAGACAGGATGGCACCAAGGCCTCTGCATGCCCAACCTGAAAGCGCTTCGTTGATGTTTGTTGTGTGGCCGCTTTTCCGCTTTTGGTTTTGTCAGGTATAATTGATGGATATAACTGGGTATAGGTGACTATAACTGATATAACCGTTATAATGGACATAACAGTTTTACCCAGTTATTGGGTATAAGTGGCTATAGGTGTTTTTACCCGCTTTTTGTTTTGTCAGGTTCTTTCATGGATAGACTGCCATGGGTAAACATCACAGCGATGCAGAGCATGTCACCATATCACCATTCTTGGGATGTTCAACAGCCCTTTTCGAAGACAAGTTCAGTTTTGGGAATTGTATCTCTGAGATACAGGCATTGAACCATTGTGAACGTGCATGCCATGAGCTACTGCTTTCTTTGGGGAACTGGTTAGTGGTCGTGAACCAGCCCGGTGACAAATTTAGTCAACCAACTAACCAAGCTTTTGTTAATGCTGAGGAACATATAAACTGCTCTTGACTCTGAAGACTTGCTCGCCAAATCTCTGTTGCACTAGCAAGACATCAACAGAGTAGGATGATTCACTATTCTTCAAAGCCCGCTGAGATGGGTGTTTCTCCAAATAGGGGCACACGCCGATCATCCAGTTTATTCACCAATTATAGTACTAAACCAACCATTATTGGGGGCCCCAATTTGGAGAACCCCACAGATGAATCAACCAATAGGATGAACAAAGACTTTTGCGAATCCTTGATGACTTCGGCCCAACTTGGCAGTTGCACATGTTCGCAGTTCATCATGTGCTGCGGTTTCGATTTGATGCCCTCTGAAACCGAAACCAAAAGACGCAGCTCTTGACAAAGCGAGAGTATCACCTCCAAAGCACATGTTTCCCTGGCGAAAATCATCACTTTCGATGGACCTAATGGGGGTGCACCACCAAATCAAAGGAGCGAAGAAAAACCGCTGTCATCTCAGGCCGTGGCTGAAAGACTGCAAGCCGCCCATCCTCAGCGGGTGAACCAGGGGTGCAGGAGCACCCGCGGGGAGTCCGTTGGATGTGGCTTAGGACACCTAAAGAGCATGAGTAGCAGCCGTTGACGGCGAATAAGAGTACTGGACTACATTGAAGTGAGCCACTGGATGGTATTTTCTAAGTGTCCTAACCATAAAATATCCCAGACAGGGAGTTCTGTTGACCATGATGAAGGTCTCTGGATTTTCCGAAACAAACATGCCAGGATGTCATTGACACCCCTAGAATTGCTTGCTTAATGGAAGGATCCTTTCGTAGCTTGCGACTCAACCACAATCGCATACTGATCGTTACACAGTGGCATCTTTGCCGTGTCAACGTCCAGTGTTAGAGGTGTAGTCGACCTCGATTCTCCCGCTAAACCGGATCACATGCAGCTCAAATAACACTCACCAAAGCACAACTCAGCTTGGAACATGAATTTGGATGAATTTGGCCTGATTCATATCAATAAACCAGCATGAGAATCTTAATAATGATCAACCCCCGGTATCTTGCAAGCAGTATCGTCTCATGGATCAGGAGCACCCTCCGTATCTCACAGGACTCCTATGATCCAGCTGGATCTACCACTAGATCCAGCATGATCCTGCTATGAAAAAACACATCGAGCTCTTTGATGGCAAATCACCATGGTAACACGGGGGTGGGTTGTGCTTGGCAACCTCCACCTGGGGTTGTGCCAAGCTCACGGGAACCACCGTTGTCACCACCGTTGTCACCACCGTTGTCACGTCACATCACCCATCGTCCAAGACTCAGATTGGGGTTGTCTCGAGCCTTCTCCACGACCAGCCTGGAAAGGAATGCTCCGCATCAATGGTACCACCATTGAACTGTGAAAAATCTGAGAGCTACCAATGCCACGTCACCAATATCAATACACCATTAGGAAACTTACCCACTTCACTTTCTATGCTATTGAGAACATTTTAACACCACGAGATCTTTTCGGTTCGACAGTGAAGCCACCTGACTCAGAGGCTGACAAGGCTTGAGTCAGCTCCATCCTATGTAATCTTTTCCCCCTATTACTAGACCCTCCCCCCCCCTCCCCAAATACTAAGCACCCCAAGGGGTTTTTTATATTAGGGGGGGATTTAATAGGGGACCCTAATATTAGATTTAGGACCCTAATGATAAAAACCATTTTGGCGTTTAATGTTTGCCTTATTAAATTCTTTTTTAAATCTATTTAAAACATTGCAAAAACCAACTGCACGAAGGGGACCCTAATATCAAATTTAGGACCCTAATGATAAAAACCATTTTGGCGTTTAATGTTTGCCTTATTAAATTCTTTTTTGAAACCTATTTAAAACATTGCAAAAACCAACTGCACGAAGGGGACCCTAGTATTAAATTTAGGACCATAATGATAGAAACCACTTGGGTGTTTAGGACCCTAATATTAAACATCCCCTGAGCTAGAGGTTTTTAATAATAGGGGGGGAAACCATTGCTTGGGGAATGTTGTCTTCCTTTTACTTTTCAATTGCTACAATCAAAAATACAAATGGCCAGAACCAAAAAAAACCAGAAGTGCACCCCCGAGGTGGTTTTTTGTATTAGGGGGGGGTTTAGTAATAGTAGGAAGCGATTAGTCAGCTCTACCGCTCCCGCATTTTCGACACGTCATCATCCGGGAGAGAGGGTTTCAAAATCCTCACCATAACTTCCAGAATGAATGCCTTATGAACGGCCTACATTGGCATCCAAATTAGCAACCAATTATGATCTTCTAAGGGGAAGCCATGGGGAAGTTTCACCAGTGGCAACTGCCATGTGGCATCCTAGCTGTGGCATAGACCCAGCAACGATGGAATGTTGCAACGGGCCTGTGTAGTACAAGTCTGTTTAGCCATCGAAGCACGTTCTATAAGATGCACATGTACTACCAAAATGTGGATATATGCAAATATTAGTATGCACTGTTTATCATGATTGCCTAAGTTCATCTTAGTGTCTACATAACAATTTTCACAATGGAATTCACATGAACCACAATTCTATGGATTGACCAAGTCTCGCTGGAATAGCTGGCAGTCTCGATAACAATGGCTGGTGGTCCATCGATGGTTTGCTAATGGTGGTTGATCAATGCTTAATCGCTGATGGTTGAGAATGGTTCATTGATCAACCATTGATCAACCACTGATCAACCACTGATCAACCACTGATCAACCAACGACCAACCATCAAGACTTCATTAAGACTTTGGTTAATCTTAATGGTTTCACCATCATTTAGCAACCGCTAAGACTTCATCAGGTAATGGCAGTTGATTACTCGTTGGCGATGATACGGTTGGCTAAGAACTGGATGTGATACTATTGGCTCACAGTTGCCTTGACATGCCAATCAACGGTATCTTCGTTGCTATCCCTGATGAACCATAAGCCATGAATGGCCACGATTCGGTGTGGGTCAACAACCATTAGTGGCTAGTAGCCCCCACTATTAGCCAACGTTAATGGTTGATTTGGTGGTTTCAACCCCCGTGAAAAATATTAGTCAACCAACCAATTGTTAATAATTACTAGTGACTAGTGAAAATAACTAATACTTAAAACCAATGTTTAAAAGTTATGGTGGTTGGGTCATTACTAGTTACTAGTGAACATATAAATGTTTAAAACCACCAACCAGTAGTTGTTCAACCACTGTTGCTGGTTATTTACCCCTTTTATTAGCCATTATAAGCTGGTTATTAACCATTATAAGCTGGTTATTAACCATTATAAGCTGGTTATAAGCCAACCACCAGCCAGCCATCATGACTTCCATCGCAGCGGAACGCTGCCGCATCTCAGCCGTCGCGCACCCGTCCACCACGACATCGCTGAAGGCGATGCCTCAGTGTAACCAAGCGGTGCCGCGCCACAGTTGTTTTGAACGAGGAGGAACATAAGTTGTTTAATATAATGTTGAACAACTATGTAGTTGATTAGTTGATTAATTGTTAACAACTATATTGTTATTAACTAGTAGGAACTTAATAAAAACTAATCAACTAGGTAATTACCAATTGTTTAAGAACTAGTTAATAGCAACTAGGTGAATTTAGTTGTTGAATATCACTAGTTAATATTGGTCAATGAACATAATTTGTTTAATATAACTAGTTATGATAACTATTAATCAACTAGGCAATGAACAATTGTTTAATAACTAGTTAATTAATATCAACTAGGTGAATTTAGTTGTTAGTATAATTTGTTCAATATACCTGGTGAATAACAGTATAACAACTCATCAACTAGGTAATTACCAATTTATACTAACAACTATAATGTTGTTTAATAACAACTAATCAACTAGTAGGAACAGAATTAAGTACTTGGTTAGTAATTAGTTCACAACAATTGAACAATTAATCATGTTCATTGAACAATGAACAACTGGTTAATCATTTCAACATATATTGTTATACCATTTTATATATGGTTTAATGATACATACATTGTTATATGATAATTAAGTTAAATATAGTTAACAACATATATTGTTTTAAAACAACATACAATATACAACAATGCGACAATCGTTCAATTAGTAACTTGACAATCAGTTGAAAATCAGTATAACAATGGACAATTGTTACTTGTAACAACACATCAAGTAGGAACATAATCAACACCATATAACAATGAACAATTAGTTCACAATTTGACCTTAATCATGGCGCCACCATTTTGAACAAGTAAGGTCAACTAATTGACATAATCATGCTTAATCATTCTTAATCCATCAATTGACTATAAATTAGTCATCAAGAACTTGTCAATTAAGTATCAGCTGACCAGTTTGGAAAACCATTCATCAACCTAAATGTCACCATATATGTTCCAGCCCTGCTGGCCCCCCTCCCCCCCCCCCCCCCCC
>VSDK01021031.1:365057-412397 GCA_009767595.1 Symbiodinium kawagutii
AATGGGAGGTTAAGGCTTCAAAATGCTACAAATAGCATGCAAATGGGAGGGGAAGGCTCCAAAATGCTGGAAATAGCATGGAAATGAGAGGGGAAGGCTCCAAAATGCTGCAAATAGCATGGAGGTTTGAACTACTGGGGGGGGGGCCGTCGGGGCCTGGGGCTGGAACATATATATAACAGCGATCATTTACCACCCGCATTGGGAGGGCACCTTTTGCGATGATAGAGACTGGGCCCTAGCAGTGATCACCATCCAGCACCATCGTGCAACCCATGGACTGACCAGGTTGTGTTTGATCCCACTGGTATCCCGGATGTACAGTTTCAAGTAGTGAAAGTAACATCTTGGAACACACTTGCGGGTTGGTGGTAGAACCACCCCTATGAAAAGTAGCAGTCAAACAACCAATCATTTGTTAATACTAAGGAAAATCAAAGCATATTTACAACCTCAAGCAAGCTTATGTCTGGCATGTGGATGGCTCTGCTGCAGGTAGTGCCGTAGCAGGATCTTGCCTTCCAAAATTAGCTGTTGAGGCGCTAGGCAGGGCATGTTCCAGCGACTTCTTTCTGATCACTTTCACAAAAACGAGGACACCCAACACTGGGTCGTTTTTGAATCTGGTTTCCTAGCGTTAGTGATTAGTGTATTTCAAAAACTAGGGAAACCATGGGAAACCCAACACTGGTTCTTTTTCAATTGGGTTTCCAAAACAGTGAATCCAAAACAAACAAATTGGGAAAGCGAAGCATTGATTCTCAGCAAACAAATAGCAGCAACTGCAATCCAATGAGTATTGATTCCCAACATATCTGGGAATCCAAAACAAATAGGCTGGACGAACAGATGAAGCCTGAGACCCTTTTTTTGAAACGGTCAGCAAACCATTGGGGTCAAAGGATTGGTTCCCACATCGAAATAAGTGGTTTGATATCAGGGGCACAAACGGTTAACTAAATGAGCATACACATACAGTACTGTGCACACATGATGCCATGTGTAAACATACTGTACACACATGATGCCATGTGCAAACATAGGATCAAACCACATTGGGGATAAAACAATTCCCCGAAAGGCTTTGACCATCCATGTGTGAACTACAGGAGTTGCCAAAACCTAACAAGTACCGAACTGTTAGCATTCCCAAAGTGAACAGCATAGTTTCTGCTGATTTGCTTCTGCTGTGCTGCTACTGTGGGCTATGTGGTTATATCACCCGGCTTGATTGGCATTATCGCCGTCCATTGGAAAAATCATCAAGCCCCCCCATGCTAGTTTCGGCGACCCAGTTCAAAGCATCGGCCGAGGAGCCAAGATTTCCCAGCATCATGAAGACTAGGGTTGCCTGCGAAATCGTACGGCGAGTCTGTTGCCGCTTGTTTCTCAGCCGGGATGGTTCTGGGAGGGGGGTATATACACTAGGTGAATAGCATATTTAGGTATAAATATGTACGGAGAACTATGGGTATCTAGAAGCCCCAAAATAGCAAACTGATTTCAGCTATACGATGCAAATACTAGTAGGACTAGGAAATCATTCGATTTCCGACGATATGGTTGTCCACGGCTTTTCCCCACTCGTACATAAAGAAAAATCAAGCATGGCTGCATCTATACAACTGCATATGCACACATATATTCAGGTATATGCGATTATATGATGTGTATGTGTATGTGTATGTGTATGTGGGCAGACACTCTAGACAACTGAGCCCCCAAAACTGTCGTTCCTATCCCTGAAAAAGACATGTCATAGCCTCTATACATCACTATATCACTAGATTCTTTACCATCGGGAATGGCCATTTTGCACTGTTCTGTTGAATTGCCAAGGTGGCTAGTCATGACTAGTCGCACTTAGGCTTCCAACAGCCCATCCCCAGCGGTTCAACAGCAAATTGTTGGTCACATCCCAACTGCTGCGGTCGATGGCTGGTGATTCTGGTAGGTTTATCACTAGTTATGTTCACTGCTGCCATGTCCAAGCTCTGAGTCATTCAGTCCACAGAATGCCCAAGGACATGGACAGTGATCTTCTCATCCATGAAAAAGATGTACCGCCACTTCCCCATGCATATGAAATGATCAACACCTGTCAACCCCTCGTGACATGCCTAGGTTGATCCTGCCGCTGCCAGTCACTTTTTGGTGCCGCCAGCGACGCGGAAGCCCCAAATCTCCAGGCTCAGGCTGACCCGAGCCAGCGATACTAAGCACTGCGCCACACGAGCCGCCCTAGGGCGTCTTGCCGTTGGGGCTGGTTGAACGCTCACCGAAAATAGCCACGTAACAACCGTAGTCCAACTCGTTTAACAACATGTGGTCCATTGTTCCGGTTGATTGTCTTGTTATTTGTTGTTTAGAACCATCACGTCAGGAAACACTTTCCATTTGTTTGAAACGACATGTATATGTAGCACAGTGGATTCCAGAGATTCTATATAGATGCACGTATACACTGATTGCATTCTGCTGACAGATCACAATACATGATGCTCCACATTCGTGTGATGGGTGTACGTGTAAATCCGTCAACATGCACGTGCAAGTGAATATGGAAAAGTAGATTTGCCTGTGTATGTGCATATATATGTGGATGCAATACCTGTCAGCATCTATATGATTGTAAATGTAGATATATAACTAAGGTATGTCCACGAAACATCATGAAACAAAAAATCGTCCAACCCCAACATCCTTGAAAGATAAATGACCATACTGGTTGAGCTGTTAGGAGATTCACCGATGCCTTTTCTGGATGCTTAGTGTTAGTTGGCCAACTATCATTGATAAACAGTTAACTTTAACTATCCATAATAGAAAATAGAGTAATCAATATCAGCTGGTTGAAATTAGTGGCTGTGGGTCGATAATGTTCGGCCACTATTCAGCTAATTACCCACTACTACCGACCCAAAGCCATGTCATTCTTCCAATGACATCATTGACGTTCGCCCACCACCTGCCCTTGCAGCGGCTTGACGCAACGGTGCTGCCGTGCTCAGCCACTGTGACCTGCAGACAGCTTTAAGGAGATCCCCTTTACGGAGAGCTCCACAAGCAGGATACCACCAGCTTGTGGGGAGACCCGTCAGAAACACAACAACGACAACAACGACAACGACGACGACGACAACAACAACAAGGACAGCAACAACGACAAACAGCCGGAATCCACACACTTCCAGTGTCAAATGGCCATGTCCATGCGTGATTGAGAAACACCAGAGATAAATCTTCACCATGCGCCTCAACTGTACACAGGACTTAGCAGCCAGGGTCAAAGACGTTGGACCTAAACAGCCACCCATGCCATTGGATAGCCAGGTTGATAGTTTATCATGGCAGTACCCTGAAGATTTTTGATATTTTGTAGCAACATCTGGGAGTCCCATATCCACTTGACAGCTCTAATACATCACATTGCAAGTTTCATCACAATACCAATTGGTGTCATCCCTGTACTGGTGGCCATTCCCGATTCATTGGCGATCAACACAGCTGCCAGTTGGCAGACCCCGTCAACCAATCAACCATTCTTCTCGGTTGTTGTCTGTTGCTTTCGGTCCCAACCAGCCAATGGTCAACATTAACAATAAACCAACTAAGTAACTAACCAACCATCATCAAACTTCATAGCCATCATTCATCCCTGTCAACCACTGCTAAACTGTAGATGTGTTGATGATTATTCATCATAACCCACTGCTTCTTTTCTACTTTCAGGCCGATAAGGGGTTCACCCTTGCAGCCTGTCCCAACCATCAATGGATGCCGACCCCCCATCCTTTGCCCGCCCCGTGATCTTCAGAGTTGCCTCACTTTGGCGGTCTTAAACCTCGAGGCCAGCAGCAAGTGCTATGATTTACTGCTGGGTGGTTGAACCACCCATGGTCAACAAGTGATTAATGATGCTCAATAATAGTTATATCTGGTAATGATGGTTGATACTGATCAATACCTGGTTGGTGGTTGAACCACCCCTGTGACACATATGCTTGTCAACCAACCATTTGTTGATAGATACTGGGGAAAATAAACAATGTTTGAAACCACCAACCAGTTTTAGGGTTAATCCATTTAACATCATGATCATGAAAAAACTGATTGAATGATGATTTTTGAAGTATTGAACTATAGCAATTCCAAATTCACAAAAACCACTAATGAAGTAACCGCACGTTGTAATTGTAGAATGGATGCTGCATTAATGGCTGTCCTTCATTTGGTTAGTCAACAGCAAATGACCATCAAGAATGTTGGATGAACTTATGAACCACCAATACCCGTTCTCAAGAAACGATCAAACCCAACAGCTGATCATTGAGCTCTAACAAACCACAGCAGTGAAGGTCGGACAACTCAACCCCTGGCAGATCAAACAAGCCCAGTGAAATCGAAGAGGTCCACCATTGATCCATAGCGGTGCTTATCATCGTCATCACCGATGCATTGCCCCAGTGGGCTCAGAAAATAGTGGCTGGTCCAAGGGGCCGATGATGTTCCCGGCTATCTCCCTAGAAAGGTTTATAATCCCAAAATGTCGAAGAACAGGAACACCGGACATGTTATTTGTCATTTCTGATGACAAACCTGTCATCGTTGTTTGTAACATGTTGTGAATTAACCACATCTCTCAAAAAGTGTGTAACAGTAAATCATCATCTCCATCAACAAAATGTGTTAGAAGAACTTATCTGAACCTTTTGTGGGATGTGTGTTCTATACCTGTGTTTCTTGGTTAAAATTACCAGCGTTTACCCTGGCTCAAAATCGGAACCTGACAGCATAGCTCTGTCTTGCACCTGCCAGCCATGATAAATGCCTAACAGAAAGGTCCGTAGATCTAGGGAATCCTCAAACGGTCAATGACTCTTGGTGAGCATTCACAGTGATGGTCAGCGATGGAAATTACACGGTTGGTGATTTGGTAACGTATTTCCAGCAACCTATATTTTCCATTGAAATGGTACCATTCAACATCGTTGGCTGTTGGTTATCCCTCAGCGATTGGTTATCCCTCAATCATTGCTGCTTGTGATTCACCACCAAGATCCACCACAGCAACGCACCCATTGGTCCATCCAAATCCTCGCCGCACGGCTAGGACTCTGACATTCGCCAGTGGTTTTCATCATCCGGGCTGTGACCTGCCAGAGGGTGATGATCCACAGCCAGTTCGCACCCTGAGGGTATGGCTCCCTCAGTCAAGTGTTGGGTTTATCCAGCCATCGCTACTGAGTTTGTGAGGATAGTGGATTGATTTCGTGAGTTCAACCAGTTTCAACCAGTTTCAATATGTTTCAAGGCTTCAAGTTTGAAGCCTTCTGATGGCCGAAAAAGAGTTGACAGCTATGAATGATATGCACGGAGAAAAGCAAACACTTCGGATCAAAGGGGGGATTCAGTCTAAATATTCTTCTTGAGACTTTTTGGTGCAGGCTCTGCGTAGCTGTGAGCGAGACAATGGGCCCCCAGCATATCCTGTGGTAGCTCTTGCTTCGGAATCTGCCAACATGGCCAGCCCAAGAATTAGACACCACGCATGGGAAGCGTACTCCAAAGCCATGGCGCCCAAAATCACGGAGGAGTTCACCCACCAAGGATCACCATCCTATGCTGAGCGGGGAAAGCACCCCAGCAGCTGCCGCCAGCCAAAGCACAGCAAATACATCCACACCAAAACAAAAGGCTTTACTTCAATGGTTTATTTGTTCCAGGTTGAAGAATCGGATGATCAGCTACTTAACTAGTAACTAGGTCGAACACGCTAGTTTAGCTTGAATCGGATTATCAGCTACTAAACTGGTAACTAGGTCGAACAAAGACCCCGCCCCATCACAACATCAACAACAAATCAAAACATGTTTAGCAATGAGCTGGAAATCAATGCTGGCTCAACACAATGCGACAATATTTTGTTGGATGATGATGGTACACGAGCAACAGCAACAAACAAGCATGGCGCCTGGTAAAATGACAAGGATAGCTGGTACAAACACCACAGACTAGCACCACCACAACTGTAAATAGCAATGCACAACCACAACAACAACAACAGCAACAAGCACAGCAACCGCAACAACAACAGCAACAACAACAACAGCAACAACATGCAACAACAACAGCAACAGCAACAGCAACAACAACAGCAACAGCAACAACAACACCCACAAACACAAGCACAACAACCACAACCACAACTACAACCACACTTACAATTGAAGAACCTATATAATCATTCTTCAACCAAATCTATGGCAGCCAACACCAGAGGTTGGGCTACGCCCTGCCACCTTGTAAGGGTCGCAGTTGGCGGCAGGCCGGCGATCTTCCATGTAACCTGCTCCCCACGTTCCACCAGTTGGGGTAGTCGCTGGTGGGTTCTCATATGCGTTTTTTCAAACTACAGGGGATCCTGAAAAAGTGGACGGTTTATCACTAAGTGGATGGTTTATCACTAAGCTACTAGGAATGAGTATCAAATGGATGATTTGGGGGGTCTCCTACTTTTGGAAACCACCAAATGTTCTTGGATATTATGATCGCTACCAGTGACTACCAGTGACTACCAGCGACTACCAGTGACTACCTGTGACTACCAGTGACTACCAGTGACTATAATCCGTGGGAAGATGTTGTCATGATCTTGGATAGCAGCTACAGTACAAAGTTGGGCGATGACATCAAATTGTTTGATGGGCACCGTAATGGGATACCGATCATTTTCGAGTCCGCGTCGTTTGTCACAGTTGGAAACTAACCAGGGCCGAAGGCTATACAGTTGAGCCACGAAACATCATCCGCATCTGCCTATCTCATGCGACAACTAGGAAACCCGATGAAGGACTCAATGACTGTCAAAGTGCCACAGGGGGATCCTTATCACAATATCCTTATCCAGTCTATCATGGATGGTGATAGGTAATCCCATAGTGAATTATGAATCCCAAAGTAATGAAAGCTATGCAACTCTCAATCAACGCATTCGCGCCAAATGTCCCAGATGCTTCACGGGGGTAAACGCAACCAGTTTGCAATCTTCTATTCGTCTAGCGGACTGTAGTGCTCGGTTCTTGAGATGGAGTTAGTGATCAAACAACTGCTTTTAATTTTACCCAGAAGTTAGTTGGAATGCCTAGTTCGCACAGTATTGTCAGTTTACCAACTTCCTATGGCTATACTTATGGCTAGGCCAGCTATCTTTCCTCCTCAGCAAATGCCCCACCCCCCAAACACCGGTCATGCAGCTGCGCCATGCTGCGCCTTTGCCCGTCTTCTCCGTATCCCGCGGGATGCGGATGGACGCGCCACGATTGGCCACACCGAACTTGAAATCGGTGATGGCGCAGGTTTCGTGTTTGCCTGACGACCCGGGCAATAATGGTCATATAACAATATAGCGTTTATCAATCATAAAACCATCATCAAACGCTATAAACCGTTAGTGGGTATCCAACGTTGACCATCAGCAACCACAATTCATCAGCTAAGCAGCATCTTCCTGATCATTTATTTGTTGCTATTCAGCACTTGATTCGCAAAAAGGAATGCACCACTATTAACAGCTTTTTGCCATTGCTACGCCGTTACTATTACAAATCCAAATAATTTCAGACTATGATTCACCGGTAGTAATTGACCACGATTGACCTTTATGAACAGCTATTCACTATCTCAACCGTTGCTACCAATCCCCAAAAATACAAACGATTCTTAATCATCATTAACATTCATTTACCATAAATCACCATCATTTTACCATCATCACCCATAAATCACTTTCATTAACCATCTTGAACCAGTTTTTCTCAACCATCATTTGCGTACTATCATTTAACCATCATTAACCATAAATCCCTATCATTTTCCAATTTATAGCCATGCTCAACCACACCTGGGCCTGGGGAGCCACAACTCTTCACCACTGCAGCGTTCGCCGTAGAGTCTGGCCTGTGAGGCGCTTCTCGTTGCCTGGCACGGGCATCACGCAGCTGTGATGGTTGATAGGATGGCGAATCATGCCTCTTCAATGGGTTTATAATGGTGAATGTGGCCCTACTAATGGCTGGGCAAGTGATTGACATGGGCTGTGATGGTTGATGGGCTGGGATTATGATGGTTAATGAGGCTTACTGATGGTTGATGTAAGGTTGAGAAGCTGGTGTTGACAAACTGAGATGAAAGGTCTTATTTCATGGCGCACACGGATGGTTCATGTAAGGTTTGTTCATGGCGGATGATTGTTGATAAATGTTGATAAGCTGAGAGGGGTTGATTAGTGACGGTTGATAGGCTGGGATTAGAATGGATAGTGTTGGTTGTTAGGCTGGGATTTAAGTTGATTTTCAATGTTGCTAAGCTCTCCACTGACCAGCTGTCAACTGATGTTGTTCAAACCTGGTTCATAAAGTGCAGAATTATGGTATGGTTGATAATGGCAAACTGGTGATGATTACTGATAGTCAAGAGTGGTTCATGATGACTACACAGTTGGTTGATATGGTTTGCTCCTGCTCACTAGTTGTATGAGGCTATCCGGGAGGTATCACTGTACCACCAATAGTACCAGAATCTAGAATGATAATGATCATGACAATGGTCAATGATAATGGTCAAATGAGGTTGATGATACAGTAATAGTTCATGATGAGCAGCCGCTAGATTTCTCAACTTCCAGAACCTCATGTGGCTTGTGGACCGTGACCATACTTGCGCCTTCAGTGGGTTACCACCAAATGGCGGCTCAGCTTCAAGTGTGTTGTTGGTCAGTGGATCTTCCAGTAAACCCAAAAGTTTCCCACATGAACAACGACAGCATGAACAATTTGTCAACCTTGTCACCGAACCACTGTCACTAACGATTCTCATCAACCATTATCACTCACCACTTTCAGAACCATTCTTTACCTACTACCTGCCTCTGACTGGGCAAGTCCAGGTTGGCTGCCCCCAAGCCCGTATGGGCAGTTGCATGACCCCGGGCTGCCCTTAAAAATTGGTGGCTGCTACCCTAAAAGTTGCATGGCTTTAGTGGATATGGAGTGTAAATAGCAAGTCGATACGGTGATAGAATGGTACTGATCCTAGCTCTGGGTGTCAACCAGGGATTGATGGCTTGCGCTTTCCACGGTAAGCTGTAAGACTTGCAACCATATATGATACCATGGTCTATGCTTAATTTCACCTTTGGGCATAAGGATTTCAAGCATCGCTGTGCAATGTTCGCTGCCGAGTGCTGAAGGTGTCGATGCTTGAACGGGTCGATCAACTGTCCATAGCGCACTCACCATTCGCATGCATTCTGTTACCTAACCATTCAAAGCCATTGCATTACCATCATTAGCTAACCACCATCAACACTTTCCAACTGTCATATGAATCAATGAGCCATTATGAGCACTTATCCTCCGTTATATCAAGCAAACATTCTCAACATGATGAGCTAATTAACAATTAGCAACAATTCCCAACCAGTATCAACAAATTCAACCCTTCTCAACCACTCGTAGAGATTCTTAGGCACTTTCAACTATGATTTCAGTTGAAACTCAGGGCATATTGGCCAGTTCTGGTGTTCCCAACTCACATGTTCCTTGCCTTCCCCGTATTCTGCGATATGCTCCGCAGCCACCTTCCCGAACGCCTGGCAAGGCATGATGTGAGCCAAGCTGTGATCATGCGGTTAGTTAGTCATGGATATCCCTGGCTAACAATCATCATGAGCAATGATGCCAATCAATTAACAAAAATGATGAATAATCTATTCATTAATGGACAATGAATATCCATAGCTGGTGACGACTCAGAGTTAAGAACAGTGAACAAACATCATGAATGACTAAGCCATGAGCCAATCATGAAGCACAATGGTCAACACAGATTAATACTTGACTGTTAACTTAATCGTGGCAAGCAAGATTCTTACTTCTTAATCATGCTTCATAATCAAGCATTAATCATGAATGATATTGAATAAGCCTGTTAAGCATGACTGACAATTCATGATACCCAACAATCGTTAACAGAAATGATGAATCAATTATGAAGAGCAGTAATCATGCCTCATGATCAGTCATGGCTGATCATGTGAATTGATATGGTTGTAGGTCAATACCCTGCACCCCAAGCTGTTCACATCATACGTGACCAAACTAGTCCAAATGTTTGGATGTTCACCTATATCTATTTTTTGGATGGTCGGTTGCGACCCATAGCATCCCATAGCTATATAATTGGTACATCTCCTACTGTTGTTGGCCACTATCCAGCTAATCAACCACTATCAACCTTGTGTTCTCACATATGGCTGGTTGGTTACGACCTATTATTGACCAGTAACCATTGGTTGGTTGCTTCATATTGACCCACCTCGCCGTCGCCATGGATGGTCACCGTTCGACGCGCCTCGCAGACTTTGAGGATCACATCGTAGCCTCCCTCCTAGAGCTGGTCCGGGGCAACCAGCGGATCCGTGAAATCTCCGAGGATGGGTGAAATGAACGCTGTGCTTAATACTGTAAGGATTAATAACCAACAATTGATACTATTAATCAATAACTATAACTGTAAGGATTAATGTGTGTTGGAATGTAAGGATACCAACAATTGGTTTGTTGAAAACCAGTGATGGTGGCTTTTTCATGCTTGCTAACCAGCCAACCAAGGATATCAACAATTGGTTGGTTGGTCACCATTAATGACCGACCATGACTGGTTGATGGTTTTAAGCGTGGTTAATAATGATCAGGAGCAAATGCTACCCTCCACCACCCATCGAATTCTTGAGGTTGTGGCTGGGAAGGTCGACATGTTCTGCCACTACCGTCCCCTGTGCCCCAAAGCAGTTTTGGTCTTGTTTAATGGGTTTTATGTGGCAAACAGCTTCACTTCCGCGTTCAATTTAAGGCAAAGCGAAAGATCATTGCAGGTCCTCGCGCATGGATTTCACGGAGAAATTGGTGTGGCAACCCGCACCATTCCAATCCTCAGCTGCAGTATCTTGCCTGAGGACCTCAACAAAGGTGTTCTTAAGTTATGATGGCACCCAACAAGAGAGAAAAAACATGACTTGCGTGACCACTGTAGATCTTGGGTGCATGATCTTCGAGAGATCACTTTGTGGACACCACTATTGACCGAACACTATTGGAATGGTTGAAAGCACAGAAGGGCTCCACCGCGGTACACATGAGTTTTCTGGAAGGAGCCTGGCTCTAGTCATCAATGTGATGAATGTGACCCAAGCTGAGATCAAGAGCCTTCCAAAGCTGGAGATGGTGCGCCCCTGGTCGCTGGTGAACATCCACAAAATGGACTCAACAGTTTCTGCTGGGATGTCTGCCTGCCCAAAATTGCGCTGGGACGGATCCTGTTTGAGATAGTTGCTTGATGGATATTGCCAATATCACCGCATGCCTATACTCATTCCTTCACCACCTATGCTCTTCACCTATGTTTTTCTTGCGTGAAGCGGGTCCCGAAAACGAGTCACATGCCGAGCGTCTCCCTCCATAGGCTTTGGCGAGAAGGAACACACGCAGTTGTGCTGCTCGGTGATACGCAACATGATGTAACCTGAGCGGCATGCTGTTCCTCCACGGGGACTACCTGTCTCTTCTTACGAGCCAACAAATAAATATTCGGATGCTACTTCACACCACGTTCCGAACATGTATTTCTACATACACATGTATTTATCTGCGCACACACACACATACATACATACATATATATATATATATAGATTTACATGAATATCATCCCGGAGTAGATAGAATCTTGTCTTGTAGGGGGCGTTCCGTGTGGAAATGCGCAAAAACTTTGTACCCGCGTGCTAAAAATAGATAGAATATTTGGCTTGAGGTTCCAAACTCTACTTCAGGCTTGCCCTTAATACTGAGTTTTACGTACAACAATTGAAGGTCAAAAGGAAAAAAGGGACTTCCAAATTTCAGAGGCTTTCCCTGTTCTATCTGCTTCAATAACTATATAACTATATATGAATATGCGTCAGTATCTATTATTATCTATGCACTTGTCTGTTGAACACCAACAGGCAACCACATTGCAGCCAACAGTGTCCACGGGATTAGGTGGCACATGGTATACAGGACCGATAGGGAGCCGTACGTTGTTGGAGGTCAAGACTGGCTAGGTACTTCCAAGTACATGTAAATATATGAATCAATATGTGCCTCCCGGGATGGGTAGTACACAGAGGTAGTGGGACACCTTTCTCACTAGCAACCACTTGAGGGTGACCACACCCAAAGACGAGTTCACCAAGAACCGTTCCCAAAGGATTTCGGGGTGCCAGCCCTGCAGCCACCCTGTAGCACTCCGGCCGCTCCGAGCGGCAAGTGTTTTGCCTTCCACGCCTCGTGGCTTGAGCCACCGATCGGTCACGACATGCCTCGCTGCTGGTGATGCTAACATGGAACCGCTGGAAGATCCTACAGCCAAGGATTCAAAAGTCACACACATCCTATTTAAATTTTGGCTGTAGAATGCATGGACGAAGTGCAAGTGGCACGGACCTCATCTTGGAGATTCATCCACTTGGATGCAATCTTGCGATGGGTGTTATTGCGAAGAGTGGAATCTTCATCGAAGATACGAAATCGACCCAGCTGAAGAACAGTACGAAGAAACGAGGGATCCATAGGTTTAGTTAAACAATCTGCTAGCATTATTGCTGTTGAGATCCACCTACAAATCGTGTGCCCCTGGGTCTGCTCTTTGATGAGCATGACTTCCACCGTTGTTCTCCACTCCTCACAGTTTGGCGTGGCCAACTTGGTTGTCAAGTCATACAAAGACTTGCAATCTGTGACCAGCAGAGCCTTGAGACAGTTTTGCAGCGCTGTCTCTGGTCGCTGCCACTGGAACTTAGGATCCAGTATGTAATGCCACATGCATCGAATCCAAGTCAGCTTATCCAATGATGAGCTCATAGCATAGGCCTCTGCACTCAGGGTTGATCGGACTACACGACCAATCTGCTTTGAGTTCCAAACAATGGGACTTATGTCAGATGTTTTGTTCTCTCCAAGTGCTGATGTGCATGCTACGATGAACAGCCCTTGTTGGGCCCGCAACTGAGAAGAGGATGCAAAGCTGGCGTCTCCAAAACTCGCAAAAGTGATTTGATCTATCGGCATGGGTCTCACTAGGATTGAAGTAGAAGCATATTGCTTCGCTTCGAGAAGAATTCTGTTTCCTTCAAGGAGGGTGCTGATCGTTGCTTTACTGATGTTCTTCTGTAAAAAGGAAACCTTAGCCGACAAATCTGGTCTGCTGTGAACAGCAGCGTATTGGAGGCTACCGCACAATGCCCTCAGAGATTGTACTTCTGTCTCATCTGCGGGAGAGTCTTTCATGACTCTTCTGTTCTTGGCTACATCGATAGGAGCGATCTTCTGGATGTATTCACCTTGATTCACTCTGATGGAGTTGTCGGGCAATTGTTCCAAGACTAAACCAGTGAAAGTCATTTTACGATACTCCCTTTGACCAAATGGTAATACCTTTTGGATCTTGTTGAGTGCCTCTTCAAACACGGAATCACCTCCTCCCAAACCATCGTCTACATGAGTGCCGAGTATGCCATGAAGAAGTGTGGGATTAGTTTGGTCGCGGAGCATGAACAAACACCCGTCTAGTGGATGAGCTTCAAAACCTACGGCTTCTAGTTGCTTGCGAAACTCCTTGTAAAACAGCAGTGGTGCGTCCACTCTGCCGTAAGCGTTACCTTCTAAAAGGCATACTTCTTCTTGGGACATTTTCAACAACTTACGGAGTTCTACTGGAGGATCCATCGCCAACTCACGGCCGTCAGATCGGCCACGAAGAAATGCCGTGGTCACATCGAAACTCTGTAAACACCAGCCCATGGAACTAACTACCTGTAACAATGCCATTCGACCATCTCTTGAAAGAGTTGGAGAATCTGTCATCAGCTGTCCTATTTCAGGGTCTTGAAAGCCTCTTACCACTAAACGGGCTTTAGCCTTTTGACCATGAGGGCTAGTTGGATCTGGTTTCCATGTCAGGATCCATCTTGAAGTCATTATACGCTCTGGATGAATCCGGGACTTGAGGATCTTTCTTACAGCAGAAGTCTCTAGCCAACACCTCAACTCCTTGTCCTTGGCGAGATTGAACTTCTCTTTGTCCTCTGGACTCAGCGAGCTATATGTGACTTCGGACCGGGACTTCTTGGCAGCTGTTACCAAAAACGAGGTTTCTGGCCGTGGATTCAGCAATGCCCGTTTGGCTTGCTGCATAGGCATACTGAATTCAAAAGTGCAAACATTCAGCGAGGTGTCCATGGGAGTCTCCCAGAGTGTGTCATCGTCACTCTGTAGACATGGAACTTCTCCCATCGCTTCGGTGTAAGTGGCGTGATAAATGGTATCTATACAATTGCTAGGTTGATCTTCCCCTTCAACACTCCCATCATTATCAACACCATCATTAACATGTTCTTGATTGGATGATTCTTCCCTATCATCATCGTCTCCCCTGGGTTCGGCAATGGAAGGAGTGTACTCACTGCTCGGCACACTTGCGGGAACAGGCACCATATGTGCTGGCAACTCCAGCTCTGGTGTTCTGGTGTCTCTGCGAAGTGGTTCTTCTTCCGGTTGAGGTCCTTCTGACGGAGGAGCTGCTTCTTCTTCTAGTCTATGTTCCTGTGGATCTACAGCACTCAGATCACTGAATTGAAAGAGACCACTCCGTTCTGTGAGACTTGACTTCAACTGCTGAGCCATTTTCTCCAGCTGCTTAGTCGTTGCTTGCTGGTGGAAAGGCGATCTTTGATGAAATTCTCGGAGACTGACCTGCCGCAGATTATCTGTGGCACAGCGAAGCAAACGATTCATATGTGTGATCCATGCTATGCTCTTGCTCTCCATCATGACAATTTGTGCTGGGCCACACCATTTACCTTTAACAAGAATATTCGGTGACTTACGTTTATCCCAGAACATACATGGTTGTCCACATTGCCAAGTTATCTGATCTCCCCTTGATTTACGTAGCATGGCTCGACGAATGGCTTGGCTGTTGTCACTATCGATGAAAGCCTTTCGAGCAAGCACCCTGAGATTCAAATGGTCTCGGAAACGGTCCGACTCAGTGCCAGCACCTTCTGCAGTTTCATGCGAGAGGTGGCTATCGTCACTGAGGATTGATGCTGGAAGTCGTGTGGACTTCCCGAGAACTGCCTGCTCAGGAGAGTAACCAGCTACGGATGCTAACTGATTCTTGGATCGGATACACATTTGAAGAACCTTCTCGAACTCCACTTCGTTTCTTATTGGTGTTTGGTTGTCCACCCGGCTGAGCATCTCCTTAAGCACGGAGCCGTGGCGTTCTACACGCCCTCGCTGCCACGGGCCAGCAGTCAGGATTGGTTCGATACCTTCCTGCTGTAGATATGCTTTGAAGGATTCAGAGATGAACTCACCAGCACAATCACAGACGAGCTCAGCAGGGTTTCCGGCCCACGATTGCCAACATTCCTGAAAGACTTTCTGGGTTGCATCTCCATCCCTGATTGATCTTCTAGCCTGATGGAATTGGGTCGCTTCATCTATGATGTGAGTGACAAACCCCTGATAGCCAGTACTGCCCTTCCAGTCAAAACCGTCTATGCTGATGCGGTGATTGAACTCTCTGCTTTCCTTGAGAGTACCGGGAGGATGCCCCTTTGGAGCAGTTCGCTCTGCACAAGCCGCACACAGGAAATCCTTGGCACCTAACACCAACGCTTCTGGAGCTTGCTGACGTTTGAGATGATCTGACAAACGTTCTGCAGTGGGATGTCCTAAATTGTGATGCAGCTTCCAGATTACTTGCTTGTCGGAGCTCGACAGGCGTTGATAGTTGGGACCGGAGATCGAAACAGCAGCTGATGTCCAGGACCCTACCGGTGTTTCACTGGGAGGAACTGGTTGTTCCCTGGGCTTGGCTGATGAACTCTCTGGGACTTCTGCATCACCTCCGACTGGTTCATTCGGCTGTCGAGGTCGACCAAAAATGCAGATCATGATATGTGCAGGATAAGCCTTTCTTCCTTGATTGTTCTTGGACAATTCAGTGAGTTCTTCACAACCAAGATCATATATCTTATGAGACAACCTGCTCATGACCAGTGTTCGGCGATACGCATAGGAATCCGAGTGAACCAGGAACTTCTCTCTTCCCTTGGATGCTAAAACAGCTTGAACATGGAAATCGGCACACAACAGCTGTATCTCTTGAATGAATGCATCACGAGGATTGTTCCATTGAGTGGTTCCTGACTTCGCAAGCTTCACCTTCAATTGATCAAAGACCGACTGCCAAGGGGAATCAGTGAGTTCCTGTGGTTCTGGGTCTTCGTGCTTTCTCTTCTTACTCTCATCTTTCGAGGTTGTTTCTTCAGCTGGGACATCGAATTTCACCTTCTTTGAGGGTGGGTTTTCCTCTTGCGTCTCTTGTTCATCTTTCTCAACCTCACTATGATCTCTGGTCGGATATACATCATGAAGTACATTGATCATGGGAATGGACAGTGTATCTGGTTGATGTGACATGATCTGCTCTGCTAGATGCCGTGCCATCTTTGGTGGATAGAAGGCTGTATATCGCGAGAGTGGGATTGATTGTCCATCTACTTTACACTGACCTGCAATCTGGTGGTGTTCATGGTCATGTTGACATCGTCGATCCTGCAAACTCTTCCAGATCTTTTCCGACGATGTTTGGATTCGTGTAGGTTTCTTGATTGGGATCCTACTCTCGGGATGTGCAAGTCCAAACCTGCATTGATCGATATAAATTGCTCGAGTATATCTCAAGATGTCATCAAGCTCAACCTGATACCACAGCTCAGAAGTGGCAGGATTCTCTAAACAAAAATGATCACCTCTGCTCAGTTGTAGTTTACAAATCAAGTTAGTCAAAATGAGTTGTGATCGAGCCTGATCCCTTTGGCTTTGGATCTTGACGAAACTCTGCACGCTGCGGTTCTGATTGAATCGTGACCAAGCACACCATGGAGTACATTCATTTGCCATCCAAACATACTTGGGTTGGTACATGAACAACATGCGAAGCAACTTGACTTGTCCCTCATGTGTTCCTAGATCACCATCTTCTCTGGGAAAATCTCTTGACTACTCCACCCCTCCTGGCTACGGCATTTGCAAGACGACTGTTGGGGTCCGCATAGATCTCCAGAAGATCGATGGGCTTTGCTCTGGACTTCATGTGATGTCTACAGCTATGGAGTAATTTGGCCTCCTGGTCACAACTCAGCTGCAGGATGTCAGCGAACAAAGCTACGGCTGGATCACTCATGGGTGGACCGTGGCTGCTTGCTGCTCCAACGTTGCCCTTGCCTGGGAGTAGGTGATGAAGTCCATCAGATCCGGAGTCGCACTGCCGGTGCGAGCCTTTGCCCATGAGACATAGTTGGGGTAGTTCTCGTAGGTCTCCGCATAGGTGGATCCATTGTGGGTTCTGCCCCACGTGATACGTTTGTTTCCCCACAAGGTCATTGCATGTGCTGTCATAGCCACTTGATTTCCCGGGGCTGCTGCAGCCACTGGCGCGGCAGTTGGAGGGACTCCGGTGGCCTTGGCGGCCGGTGGATTGGCCTGGGATGCTTGTCGTTGTTGAGGAGGTCGATCGGTGCTGGCTGCGGCACGAGCCTGTGTTCGCACTCGTGGTACCTGACCTGGGCCTGGTCGAGGATAGGGGATTGGCACCATGTCGAACTCGTCGGGCTCCAGTTCCAACGAAGCCTCCGAAGGGGCTCCAAGTTCGGAGAGCGTGGGAAAAGGACTCATCTCCGGGGATCTTGTCGTTGTTGGTCTTGGGGATCCGTGGTTTGGAGGAACTGGAAGCAACGTGGCCATCTGTTCGATGCGCTCCTTCTGCTGATTCACCTCCATCTGCAGCTGGGACAGCATTCGGGCATGATCGTGGGAGATTTCCTGTTCTGGGGCTCTCACATCCACCTGCTGGAACAGTATGCTCAGCAGCAGCTGCAGTGACTGCAGCACTGACTGTGCCGTGGCCTTGATCATGTCCATCGCTTCTCGCTGGGACGGCATTTCGATCGCTGTCTGGAACAAGACCGGGTGGTGCTGTCAGTTCACTTGATGAGTGAAAGGCGGCTTGTTCACTCACTGGTGGAAGACACAACTCTGCCATGTCAATGAGATACAAACCATTCTTGCTCTCCCCCAAAGTCAAACTACGATGGATTTTCGAAAGATAGCACTGATTTGTTGACAAATCGATTTGGGCTCCCAAAGATTTCATAGCTTGGATCGAAATGAGGAATGGCGTGGCAGCTGGAACTACTTCGATTACAAGCCATATTCGTTTCTTCTGCATGAAAATTGGTATCCTTATCTGTTTAAAACTGTATGTTACCTGATTGTTGCCAAACTTGAAACCAACTTTACTTGGAAATTCCTGGACTTGCTGTTGCACTGGCTTCGGAAGCTTTTGCAGCACGGATGGCCAGATCTCAGCTCCTATCACGCTGCGACTAGCACCTGTGTCTAGGATTGCACGGCCATCGCTCAGACTTGCTCGATCACTGGCTTTACTCACGAGGCACTCAAGGGGCGAATGCTCACGAGGGCACCTGGTGAACCATCGACGTTGAAAGAACGTCTGAACTTGATTGGAACAGTGTGATATCATGTAAACTTCATCGAAAACAGTTCCATGTTGTGTGCATGTGTCATGTCCCACCTGCCATGCTGCCATGAAGTCAGCATGTTCGAAGCTATCACTATCGTCGGATGCGTCTTCAAAAATTACCTGAGGCTTCAGATCAGGAGCTTCAGCACTGAGGATGGGGTCGATGTCCTGGTGCACGATGAAGTTGGCGTTGTCCTGTGGAGTTCCGGTGTTCCTGGATGGACATTCAGCCTTCCAATGACCGAGTTCTCCGCATTCTCGGCATCGTGTTCTAGCAATTCGTGCTAGGAGGCCTCCCTTTCCGGAACCCTTCCCTTTTCCTTTGCACTGCTGGAAGGAACCCTTTCCTTTCCCTTTTGTCGTGGAGGGCCAGAAGCCCCTTCCTTTCTTCCGTTCCAGAATCTTTGCTCGTGCATCTTGATACGAGATGAGAGCATGGTGTAGATCTGGTACGTCCTGGAACAGGCATTCCAAGTCCTGCTCAAAGGACATCACATTGATGGCCTCCATGTCGCCAGCAGTCGCCAAACTCTCCAGGTACTCGAAGCTGAGGTCCTCATCCTCAGTGTTCAGGTACATCGCAACCTGGGGCTCCGAGTCCGAAGGATTCGCTGGAGCTGGCTCTGTCTCCACCATGTTTGTGGGATACACTTTCTTCTTTCCATCGCCACTGCCACCATTCGAGAGTACATTGGTGGCTAGGGTGCGCATAGCATTGGCGATCTTCTGGGTGTTCATCTCACCTGCTGTCATTGTGAGAACTCTTTTGCGATCATCCACTGACAAAGAGCTTTGTCGAAGAAGCAAGAAGGCCTGGTACTTCTTCACATCCTTCTCATTCAATTCATTGAAAGCAACCTCCAAGCGGTTCACAAAGCTTGGCACCGTTTCGTCATGTTTCTGAGTCGTCTTGTAAACCAGCTTTTCGAAGAGCTCATACGTCTTCAGCTCTGAAGACTCCTCCCAGCTTGACAAAGCTTCGAGAAGAGCTTTGACCCCTTTTGTTGGGTCTGTCAGGACATCTGCTGGAATTGCTCTTGCCTGTGACCATGCCGTCCCCTTGCACAGCATAGCAAGACGAGGCCCAAGCATAGGTCGATCTTTCTCTGGGCAGATCGAATCGATGAATTTCACCTTCTCGATGTATTCGCGAATCACGTCGACAGCTGGGTCAAAACTGGGTAGCAACGACCACATCTTGTTGCCTTCATTGCTGCCAGACGCCATTGCTTGGAACCCCCAGCTTTACACGGTAGACCGCGAGCTGGCAGGCTCCGCTACCAATGTGCCTCCCGGGATGGGTAGTACACAGAGGTAGTGGGACACCTTTCTCACTAGCAACCACTTGAGGGTGACCACACCCAAAGACGAGTTCACCAAGAACCGTTCCCAAAGGATTTCGGGGTGCCAGCCCTGCAGCCACCCTGTAGCACTCCGGCCGCTCCGAGCGGCAAGTTTTTTGCCTTCCCCGCCTCGTGGCTGGAGCCACCGATCGGTCACGACATGCCTCGCTGCTGGTGATGCTAACATGGAACCGCTGGAAGATCCTACAGCCAAGGATTCAAAAGTCACATCAATATGTATATATATATATTTATGCATTATCTGTGTATGTATGTTTCGTATAAGGTTGTAGGTGAATATCTCAATTTGAAGACAAGTCTGGTAATTTATGGGATGTCCACCACGGGCACCCGGTAGTGACCCACAGCCATATGTCTAATCTTGTATGTTACATGGGGTCCTCAGGTTGCTGCCCGCTCTTGCAAGAATGATCTCCTCCCTGCTAGCTTTTCATGATGGATAGAATCGGTCGCTTACGGCGCCATCACTGCTAGTCCTACCATTTCAGGGGCCGTTGTGGCCCCTGCTGTGCAACTAACAGAACTGGTTGGTGGTTTCAACCCCTATGAAAAATATGCTTGTCAACCAACCACTTGTTAATGATTACTAGGGAAAATAACAAATGTCAATGAAACCACCAGCCAAATAACCACTGATCATCCCTCAGAGGCACCCAATACTTGACTATGATCAGCTGAATCCAACCTTCAGGTCTCACAGCATCTTCGACAGGCAACGTGCAACCGTGAGGTGATCTCCCATTTCCACCCCACGGCATGGACCCACCTGGCATGATCGCATGAATTGAGGCGGGTCGGGTGGGGCACCAACCTCTGGGAGATCAGAGAACCACCTGACCACTTGCTGGGCGATCATCAAAGGCTTAGCCACAAGGGATGTCATTGGAGACAACTTTCTGAAGATGTATATGTAGCCAACATTGAACAACAAATCACAGTATCTTCAGTTAGAACAGCTACTATAAAATGCATGAAGAATGTGGTCTCTCGAAAAAAGGCTTGCCGCCCCAACCTCATCTGTGCTTGCCACAACGATGCATCATGGTGAAATGGCATGGGAAACGGAGGATGACGATGGGAGGATGACAAGCACTGGTAGCCTTGATGCCAACCTGGTACCCAAAACATCAGGGCCATCGCCATGGGGGTTGTTGGAAATGCTCTGATGGAAATGGCTGGGGAATGGATGACCCAAGCTGGTGAACTTCGAAGCTCCAAGTTAAAGATCCCACTACAGAATCCAAAGATCCACGTGCCAAGCACTGGCAAATCTATATTGTCTTGGTGTCTACGCTTGATTCACTAAGTCTAATCATGCCACTTGATCCACTTGTCGGCGCTGCCCCCAGCATTAGCAGGGCATCGATGGCGAAATGATTTGTGTTGGTCGTTTTCAGGTGGCGCCACTGTGGTGACTTTTTGGGTTGCTCGGGGATGGTGAATCAGCACGTGCTGACAATGGATACAAGCAAGGAGGGCAGCGCACGCGCCAGTGGTAACCATGATTTCTAACTTGTCAATAGAAACCCCTTCAACCACTAATAATTCCACCACTACTAAAAATCCCTGTTAACCACTGTATGCCACTATATACCACTAGTAGTGGTCAATCCAACAGAGGTCAACGGTTACTGCTTCGGAAGCACAACAGGGAATCCACGTAACAGGCTGTTTCCGCCTGGAACTCCCACTGTCCTGGCATCACCTGAAGGCGGTGGCATGTGGTGGCTAACAGTAGGGATAGTCACCTAGAACAGTTGGATACTGCCCATAGATGATGGTTTATACTGGTGAATGGTGTTGGATGATGATGATGATCATGATGATGATGATGATGATGATGATGATGATGGTTTATACTGGTGAATGGGGTTGGATGATGATGATGATGGTTTATACTGGTGAATAGTGTTGGATGATGATGATGGCGGTGGTGGTGACGATGATCATGATGGTGGTGATGATGATGGTGATGATGGTGATGATGATGATGCTGGTGGTGGTGGTGGTGACGATGATCATGATGGTGGTGATGATGATGGTGATGAAGGTGATGATGATGATGATGCTGGTGGTGGTGGTGGTGACGATGATCATGATGGTGGTGATGATGATGGTGATGATGATGATGATGGTGATGATGATGATGATGCTGGTGGTGGTGGTGGTGGTGACGATGATGATGGTGGTGGTGATGATTGTGAATGGTGGCGACTGGTGGTGATGAAAAACACCTCGTAAGGTGAAATGTTGATGGTTGTATGGTGAGAAGTACACCGGTGGATGATTGTGTTGAACGGCTGGTGATAGTGGTGGAGAAGTGGTTGCTGATGATTCATCAATAAATGAGAATTGCAATTCAGCAATGGATAATCCACTACTATCACTTTTTTTGAGGGGGGGGTGATTCTCTAGCCAGCTGTATTAGATGACCAAACGGTAATGTTGCATCATCGTGGCAATGTTGGGGTTAGGTTTTGAGGTTTGCGGTGGTTTAGAAGCAGCGATCACAAAGGATTTCCTAGTTCATGCCTCCCAGCGATACAAAAAACTCCCTGGCAAAATCTGGCTTGGTGTTTGTACAGGTAGCCTTCAATGTCCTTCTTGGATTATCAACGGTTAAACGTCCACTATAAGACTTACGGAAGCTTCAGTAACGGAGTCAGTTTATGTCATCTTAATACCTAGTTGGTGATTATAACCCCTATCAAAAATATCAGTTAACCAACCAACCATTTGTCAAAACTAGGCAAAACATGTTTCAAACTTGAAACCTCCAACCAGATTACCTTTATCAAAACGAAATGTTTTTTTAATGTGACTCAATACTCTTTGCAGTCGCCTGTTCAGATCCCAAAAAATCACTTTGTGCACTAGTCCTTCGCTGTGCATGCACGGCACCTACCCATGAACTTGGGATTCTTGGTACTGACCTAGCTCGTCATAGAGTTGATATTTCCATAATGTCCCTTCTTGTTGGTCACCATCCCCCATGATCAACCATTAAACAAACAATTAACCATTAGTCTTCAAACGTTCGTTGATTGAGAGGCCCTCATGTCGAAACCTTGTTGCTTGCGGCAAATTTCACTAGAAGGGACCTTGACCACGTGGACAGGGAGTATCCGTGGCCAACTGTTGGATACCACCGCTGTCAACCATGAAGCATCTGTGGTTGAGCCAAATCTCCACTGTTGATGGATTTTTATGAGTAAGCACCGTTCATTTGGGTCACTGCAGTCATCTTCCAGACTTTGCTTGGTATGTTGCAGTGAGTCAGTTCGGACCCTGTACGTACCCCTGTTGGGATGCGTTCACGTCTCCGACCGATGGCTTTGGCTTAGTTCGGTTGGTTCTGACCCCCATATTGGTGGACGCATCATCCGTTGCCAAAAAAAAAGGACCCCAGCTTTTCGGATGTGGGTTTGTCCATAGGTGTACCATCCAGAAATGGTGAGTTTCCCATAGTTTACCTATTGATAATGGCTAACTTGGATGCTTAGTAGGTACCATTATTGACAAACCCATGGGTTCAACCTTGGGATGGTGAAACGTTGACCCGCGCCCCGCAATGGGCCACTGGTTACGCGACCTCAGCGTTGATGCCGGCGATCTTTACACCAGCCTGAAGCAACGCATCGTTGTGGTCATAGCTGGTTGCTTAGTGGTGAAGTCATGGTGGTAAATGGTGGTTGATATGTTGGTCCACAGTGGCTAATGTGACTATCAAAAGATCTTCATACAAATCGGTGTATCCAAAAGGATGCTGATGATAATCAACAGCTGCAACAGGTGATAAACTAATGAAATGCGCTGTTATCCAAGCATCCCAAGCCGTGATCATCATTTCTATTGGGCAAGCAGTGGCAGCGAACTGGGGGATACTGGGGGTACATCATTTTTGAACATGACTATGTCACCAGTTGGTCAAGCTGAAGTGGTTATAGTCAGACGGAGGTTGACATGACTGAAGTAACCATTCAACAGCTGTGCGTTAGCATAATTCGTTGGTGATGAACTGTAACATTATTGTTGATAGATTATGCTTACACTAGTTGCTCAGCATTGTTAAGTGTGGTTAATCACCACTAACCACTGGCGGTTTATAGGTAGGGGTATGCTAACGGTTAGCTCAGTGAGCCGGTCTCAGCCCTGGAACATCAGCACGCATTGGATTCTCAGTTGACCCATGGAGCATCAGCAGCTGGAACCATAGCTGGTTCTAGCTGGGTAATCAACCCAGCTGTACCCTAGATTTCATATAACCACCACTAGCAGCTCAATCAGGATGCTTTGACAGTAAGCAAGTATCTTTTTTGCCGCAAAGGCTGTCAGTTTGCTGCCCTAAATCTTAGACGCATGGGATGTACAAATATACCATTCTTAGGACACGCGGGTTAGAGAGCCAAAATTTGAAAACCAACTGTTGCACGGGTTCCAGGAAAACAGCCAGAAATGAAGCAGTTTACCCAAGTGATGGTTCATGACGTTTGTTCAGCGCCTTGTCCAACCAGGTGCAACTCCCAGCTGGTTATGAAAATCGTCACCAGGGAAGAACCCACCAGCTGGCAAAAGGCTGTGAGGAAACCAACCAGCTGGCACTTGGTCGTCGAGTCTGTCGCACCATCGATCTTCCCATGGACTTCAATACTGCAACGCCCCAACGAACCCCGCACCAGCCTTCAAACAGAGCTTGTAGTGTTCCTCCGCCACCGGACGACCGATCGCCACATTAAAACCTGGCGAGTTTCAGCTGCTACTGATAAGAGGAGAAGATGAGATGTCACACTCCCGGTGGAACTGCTGGGTTCAATGATCTTTCGGTTTGGCTAACAATCAATCATCAATGACTCAGCCTGGGTGAACAACTCAGAAATTCTCAAGAGATGATCTTGGCAGATTGGGTCAGTTCACCCTTAGTCCCCCTAATTCCGCCATCATTATAGCCAGGCTGTTTCCACAACTTGTTGGTTAAAGCCTTGACCCAGCTCGCCATTTTCCAATTTCCCACTCATCTGCCCATCTGCCCATCACAAGCTGCGCCGCTCCACCCTTTTCCACCGCAGCCAATGCCGTACGATGGCAACGCTGCGCGGAACCTCGGCCGCCGCCAAGCGCCGCGCCGTGGCAGTGAAGCTGCTGAGATCTACGGGGCCATCGGGGGACGGCAGCCGCGACCCCGTGGGGAACTCCAGCGGTGGTTCGTGAGGGGCGACCACCTGACAGCTGGAGGGCAACGGAATCCTTCAAGGAACCCCTGGGAAAGAAATCTTATATAGCTAAAAGTGTGCATATAATGTGTACATAAAGAATATATATATAAATCAAAATGTAAATATATTTTGTAATTATATCATTCAAATTGATCTTATAGTATATATTGGTATCGATGAAATGCATACAGATGTACATAGATACATGTGAATGTAAAACAATTGTGGTCAAGGCTACCACAAATCATCCAGAGTGGGTAAACATCCCCAAAATGCTGCAGATTCTGTTCATTCTCGGGATGCTGAGTGGCAACCGCTGAGGCCAGAGCTCTCATCATCCCCAAAACAATATGCGGTCGTCGTGTCAGTGAACTAAGATGGCGACCGGACCTCCAAGGCCAACCAAAACATCCAAGGCATCTCAAGAATTGGTGAGACCTGTGATTGGATCCCTTTCAAGTCCGTCAACAGCCTTGTGATTCAGACTGGCTGCGGTATTCGAATTGCATAGTCCCAGTTGTTGATTACCATGAGTGAACTTTACCCGTCAATACCCTTGTGAGCCCACAAGCCGACCAACCATCCAATCATCCATCCATAGCAATGGCCACCAGCCATCAAGCACGAAGCTTGCTGTTACTCATCATGTGCCGGCATTGATGGTGATTTCCCCATTATTGTTGTTTCATAACCCAAGGTCATTGTTGGTAACCGTTGTCAAGCACCATTACTCCAGTATCAATAACCGTTTCAATAGAACAACCATCCGTTGCTAACAATCATTCAGAACAATTGTTTGCTTATATCACCATTGTAAACACTGTCATTGTAGCATCGTCAGTACTTCTTGCCCATTGCAAAGAACCAATGCTGATGATTATTAACAACCGACAAGGATCATCAGCTCATCTTTAACCCTTGCTATAACAACATCCAACAATTTATTCATGAGTTTATATCCAGTATTTTACCACCAATGTAAGGGTTGTTACATTTTCTTATTGCTAAGTATTAGTCGTTAGTTGTTGGGTATTGGTTGTTAGTCATTAGTTGTTGGGTGTTGGTTACCGGGTATCGGTTATTAGTTATTAGTGGTCCATTGTTGGTTGTTACTTATTTATCATTATAGTAGCCACGTGGCATAAGGAGCTAACAACGTTACCCAACCGCCGCCTGGCCACTGCGCTCCATCGCCGCAGCAGTCATGAAAGCACCCACTGCTGAAGCGGTTGACCCCTTAGCGGCGAGCGTGGGAACCCTTGGCTTCGAGCGTGGGAAATGCTGGGGAAGAAGCCAGGCATCATTGGCTTTAACATATTTAATGAGTGTTTTTCACATAATCATGGCTAAAGGAATATATTATTGTTTTCGAGATCTTTTGCATTCTTAAACAAAAACTAGCAATGAAACAACTGTCATTAACAGGAGTTGTCAATGATGCTGGAAGTAGGGAATGTTGCCTATTGCCATTAATCATTACACTGCCTTTCACAACCTAAAACATGAGCAACGACCAACAGCCATGCAGCAACCGCAATCACTTGAGCCATGGGGGGTACTACTATACCAACACCGTCAGCTGGTCCCATCGCTCTCATCACCACGATCAATGCAGCAGCTGGGCATCAGCAACAACCAACCACTGCTTGCCTGGTTGCTGGTTTCAGTTGCCCTATGAAAAATACTGCTCAACTGCAACCATCCCACATGTACCAAGGACTACAAAAGCACCAACCGATTTCAAATGGCTCATGTGCACTCCACCCAGGTCAAGGCTGGGAACATCATGAAATGGGGACATTGGTTGAAATTTCCTATTATCAATGACAATCAACCCTATCCATAATCATAACTCACCAACTTGTTGATGAATTGGTGAGATTGACACAACCTAGGGTTGATTATCATTAACCCAGCACAACCAACCTATCAACCCAATCAAGTTGTTTACCAACCTGATTAGATGAATAGAACCAGATTAAACCATAAATCAAACCATGAATCAAAAGTTGGTAATCATAACATATATCATATATCCGTAACTCAATATTGCTTATTCACAACCCCAAGCCATGAATCAAAAGTTGCTAATCATTCACAATCAACATATAATATCCATAAATCATTCACAACCAACCCCAGTCAAACCCCATGAATCAAAAGTTGGTAATCATAACCATAAATCAATATCCATAAATAATTTGATTAATCATAATCATATCCATAATCTAATTATATTCAATAATCCACTATCTAGATCAATATCATCCATTAATCTAATAGATGAATCAATATCCATCAATAGATGAATCTAATAATAGTGATTCTAGGTGGTTGTGAATAACTATCATGAATTATAGTTATTAATCTAATAGATGAATCTAGGTGGTTATTCACAACCAACCCCAGTCCAAGGCACTGGGCTGATCTTTTGCAGCAAAGCTGATGCCTTTTGCCAAGCTCGACCAGCCACACAGGCTTCCAGGGCGGCGATCCGACACATGTCACCTGGCATGGCTGGCAGCTCCCAGGGCGTCTCCAACCCCGCTGAAGCAACGCATGGCCAACCCACCTGACAGCTGAAGTTCTTCGAAAAAAAACTTCGAATCATTTTTTTCGAATAAATTAGGACCAGACTTTTCAGGAAAGTCCAAGGCCAATGACTTCGCCCCCCTTGTCTTCCCAAGGTTTTGACACCGCCATGGATCCCTAAGCCACGCCGGTGGATGCCTGGATCAGAGATGCTGCCAGCAAGGTCTTCCAGGAGATGCAGTGCCACTTCCTGGGGATGCCCCTGAACTGAACCTTGATTGGATCTTTGATTGGATGGTTGAATTGATGGTTGAGGATGGTTGAGGATGGTTGATGATGATTGATGATGGTGGATTATGATTGATGGCGGCTATAGCTATGATTAGTAATGACTACTACAGTAACGGTTTTTGACGGTTAAGAATAAATTCTGTGGATGTCAATTTTGATGAAGGCGATTACGTAGATAGGTCTAGGTTGATGCCGTTGTTGCAGGCGGTCCCCCAAGTTTTTTTAGAGTCCTGTGCCCAGTGACCCGTGTCTCTTTCAACTGGGTCGTCGTCATCCCTCGATGGCCCAAGCCCACCAAGCCCCACGTTGCCCAGCAGCCCATGCACTTCCCTTGCTGCAGCAGCTGATGGTTGCAGCGTGTGGCATGACGTTCTGCAGCTCCTGTGGCTCATCCAAGGTTGGACAAATGATAGGGGAATGATAGGAACATGCTCGAAGATGGTGGGAAAATGGCGGGAAAATGGTGGGAAATAGTGTTTTTTGCAACTTATTATATGTCATGATTGGTGATTGTTGCATATTTTCTTTGTTTTTGTCTTATTGTTGGTGATTGGTGGTGATGCTATTGGTCTTGATGAAGCGTCATGATCCAACATGATCAACCATCACTCGCCCAAACTATTCCCATGATTCCCCACTGAGTTGCTCACCATAAGATTTCCATTCCCAAACATCTCCACCCACGTTCAGCACTCAGACCCCAACGATCCGCCCCTCCTGCGCATCCGCTTGATGCGCTCGCAGAAGGTGAAGCGCTAGGGGCCACTGGAAACTCGTCTCACAGGAACTGATCACCGAGCCACAAAGAACTGCGTTGCTGCGCAGCTGATGAACCTCTGCACCGATGACGAAAGGTGGTTGCGGTTACTGATGCTGCGTGAGAATCTGGTTGATGAGAAAGATTGAGGATGATTGATGATGATGGTTGATGATGATGGTTGATCATTGTCAATGATGATCAATGATGGTCATATCAAATACAGTAGTGATGAGTAAGATTGAGTAATGGTTAAGGAGACGAATGAATTTATACTTCATTTGGAGACATTCCGGCTACAGTCTGATAACTTGACCAGGGCGCCAATGCCAAATGAAAGGACCTGTGCCCTCCTATGTCTTTGATTCACGGAGACTCAAAGATTCTTTTTCGCAGATCAAAATCCTTGGCTCTGGACCTTCCCAAAATGATTAGGGTTGGTACGGGTAACGTTGAACTTTGATTGAGGCTACTACCAAAACCCATATATCTGGTCAGTGACAGTTTCTCAACGATCGATGGTTGGCGAGCGCCCAGGTGGCTTTAACCAAATCTTGGAATATTCACCGAAGAGGTGTTTGGCTTTTTTTGTTCTTTACCAGAAACCATCTTTCAAAAATCTATCACCATTAACCACCATTAGCCACCATGAAACCCATCATTCATCACCAGCCATCCGGAAGCAGCCTCAACCACCATCTGTTGACCACTGCAGCCACCGTTGCTGGAACCAGCCGCCTTTCCCTGTCAATCAAGACTCCAAGCCGTGCTCCAAAAGCGCGATGGCCAGCTGCCATTGCTGTGCCTGTCCCACGGTGTGGCAGCTTCGCTACCATGGTAGACATGCACGACTGGATCATCAACCACCATCAGTTGAACATAAGAATGCTTATTTATGCCATGGGGATCACTGGGTTAAGATCCATAGCTGTGGACTTAATCCAATTATATGGGTGATTTTCCATGATTTTCCATGATTCGATTCAATCCACTCGTTAGAAAACCAACAGTTCCCGTCTCACGTTACGCCTTCTCACACGCACTGATCGCAGCCCCACAGCTGGCGCTGTCAGTGATCGGTTGACCTGAGCGCTGTGCATCGCAGGTCGCCAGGAACGGATGGACCCCAAATCGCTGCTCATCATTGCCGATTGATCATTCATAACATGCAATTATTAACCATCAGCCATCATAAGAATTGCTATTTTCTATACTTACCACCACTAGCCATCACTAATTAACCATCACTAGCCATCACTAACCATCACTAAGCATCACTAGCCATCACTGATTATTACCAACCATCACTAACCACCATCAACCCCCCCCATGACGCGACCCTCTGCATCCGACCCAGTGCAGCCAGTCACTTGCGATGGCATCGCACGCCAGGGCCCACTGGGCTCCACGTTCACATGCCTTCATGGCCGCACCGAAGGCCACTGCAAATCCTCAAGGCAGGTCTTCTAAGCTGCGGTATTAGTACTGGCAAGTCTTATGGTTGTTTGGAAAGGTTAGTTTAATGGTTAATGAATGGGTAGTAATAGGGGAGAATAGTGGAGAATAACCAACAATAATAATTAGTTGATGACGGTGGATGAGGGTGGATGTAATCAACTATATCAAGCAAATGGTGAGTGATCACTGCGAACTAACAGGTATCATGGTGAATTAGTGGATAGTAGTGGCTGATGGCGGCTCTGAACAATCAGAAGACACATATTATGGCTTTCTTAGCAATGATTGGACTTGGTCGACACCCAAAGCAGAAACTAAAGTATGCGTCATAAATTATAAGTTGCACCGCATCGCTGGTATGGATGCGGACGATGAGAGATTCTGGGCATAAAGCCGTGGCTTAAACAAACAACCCCTTTCAAGGTTGCTAACAAAACGACTCAAACATGATGAGCATGAAACAGCTGTATTCCAAGCATGAACAGCCAATAAATGCTCACTCATCTATGATTTTGTTTGATCAATGATGACCTTGAAACAGTTTGATTCATGTTTGATAAACAAGTTCAAAAATCAAACAATTTTCAAAAAAATCAGCCCATAAATGCCCATAAATCTATGATTCAAAAATCCCAGTCCATAAATGCTCATGAATTTCTATGATGATGTTTGATCAAATGTGCAAAAAACCCAAACAAAACAATATTGTTTGATTTTTTTGAGTTTGCTCAAAAATGAAAAGTTCGAAAAAAAATCCCAGGCCATCCCAGGCCATCCAAGGCCATCCAAGGCCCAATCCCAGTTGCTTCTCCGTCGCTTCTCCAAGGCACCCTTCGCATCCTCACAACGCCGCATGGCCTCAGCGGCCAGCTGCAGGGCCCTCGGCCACACGGCGGCCGCGGCGCAGGCAGTGCTGGCCGAGGTCAGCAGCACCGGTGCGGCGCCCACAGCCAGGTGGGCCAGCGCCCGTTGCCACTGGACACCCTGGGGCGCGGTGGGGTGGGGGCCCCCAGGGGGTTGGTCGTGGGGCAGGTGCGGCACGGTAGGTGGTGCATGGAATGACAGATTTTTGATGGAAACTGATGTGGCACTTTCTTCGCGACTTTTTCTTTTTTGTCCAACTGGGTGAGCAGGGAACAACGAGAACCCCCTCGGCTGTCCAGATGGTTGACCACAATGAGAAACGCCTTGAGCCACGTTCGAGGCAGTTGGTGACCTCAACATGGGGCATGGCCTGTACACAGGCAGAAATGGCAGCGGTGGTGGTGAAGCCATCCGTCTCGAAGCCATCTCCTGAGCTCGTGGCTGTCACATCGCTGGCATCCCAGCACCAGACTTGCAGTTTTTTTTCCTCCTTGGAATGTGCAAGCCTTGGTAGTTTCTTTGTCTACGATACTTGTTCAGGTCTTCTAGTTGAATTTGCCATAAAACTTTCCAACGATTCTAAAGCAACTTTAGTGACTTAGCAAACTTGATCGTTTATATATGGTCTTATCCCGTCTATAATCTCTCCCTATGATTATCCCGACCACCACTGACTATTCACAACTGCCATAAAGCATACCGGATATCCCCACGTTGCTTGGTTATGTGCTTGTTGTGGTTGATTGAACCACACCAATATCTAGGAAATCTTAGGCCTACATACCCTCCGGTAAACTAACATGGCCATGGAAAATCCGCCATAAATGGATGATTTCCCAGGGATTTCCCAACAAAATAGTGGGTTTTCTATTGCCACGTTAGTTTAGCAAAGGGTAGGTCCACCACCTCGTGCATCTCACGTTCCCCGCGGCACTCAGCCAGGCTACCCCGGGCCATCCCTGGAAAGTGTGGCAATTCCAAGGCCAACTGCCACGCGGCATTGCGACTGCAGGCAACCATGCTGGCCTTGGCGCTGCTTCATAGACGGCTTGCTGGTCAATGATGGCGAAAATGGGTTGTATATGGGTTGTATAATATGGTCTGGTTGTATAGTATAGTTGTATAATATAGTTGTATAATATGATTGTATAAAAATGGCTCAAAAAAATGGAATAATGGTTCACAATAGCAAAAATAATGATATATGATATATGGTTGTATAGTGATGGATCAAAATGATTCAGGTTTCTATGCCGACAACGTACACTAGTGGTTCATAATGGATACCGGATCGTACTAATGCCTCCTAACTTAAAATTGTTAATGCCGGGTTAATGGATGGCTTTCTGGTCGATACTAAACAACTTGAAGATGCAGTTCTCAAATGGTTTCCACTCCAGATCCAAGCCTCTACCAGCACTTTTCAACCGGGGCTGGTTCTATCAAGTGACATTCAAGAACTGCAGATCGGCCCTCACACGCGTAGCTTGAAGCTCTTGCAGCAAGGATAGGTACCCAGCCCAGCCGCGCCACTTGAGGCTGGGATCGATCAGTGTACCTGGCGACGGGAAGTTGTGCTTTGTCATGGTCCAAGATCTGGTGCATGGGGATGATTCCATATGGCAGTGGGTCAGTTCACCCTTAGTCACCCCGCTTCCCCCACTATGATCCATTCTTTTCCCTATTGTTGTTGGTGATTATCCCCATGAGTTGGTTGGCTGAGTGCTTGACCCATTGCCATATGATTCCCTCAGGTTGATCCTTGACCCAACAGCTTGACCCGGCCGGGAATTTCTTGAGAGGTCTGCCCCAAATTGGTGCTGAAAACATCCTTTGGCGCCATCCAAATGTGATTATTGTCTCTTAGTGGGCTGAAGGTTTTCATCAAAAAATCAGATGATCGAAAACCAGTGAGTGTAAGAGAGAACCACTGGTTGGTGGTTTCACCACAGCGGGAGATGATCATCTCTTTGACGAGCAAATGTTTGGGATGGGAGAGCCAACCACCAACCCAAAAACTGCAACGCTTGATGACAATGACGATGCCGATCATTGTGCCCACCTGCATCAAGCAGTCACTTCAACCTGTTGCTAGATGCCGAGATGTCAACTATCTGGAAAGGATTCATTGCTAGGACCCGAAGGTGGACCGATTACCCTGCTGGAAACCAAGCTGCTGTGGGTGATCACATTTGGTTTGATGAAGCATCGTCGCATGTCCCAGTAGAGATGGAGCGATTCTCGCCATGCCTCAGATCATGAATTCGCATTCGTCATTGGTGGGATAATCGTTGAAGTGATGATATCCAATTTACATCAATCATTAGCTGGTTCTGGTCGAGGCGTTCACCATTTTGAGGTTGGCCCCCACGGCAGTCTGCAGCGACGATCCACTGCACCAGCTGATGACTGGTTGACCAGCAAGTTTTATGAAGAAAACCTAGCGACTAGCCTTAAACCCTAAACTCTCAGCTAATCCGCCGACCCCTGCCCTAGCCAAGGGTGCATTGCAAGTATCAACACAACATATAAGTCTACCAGTTCAACCATCGGAGGCTATACTCAACTCAGTTTGGGTCATGGTTGTGAACGGATTTGATCGGTCACTAACGATGCCCTGAGCCTCTGCTCGGGTGCCCGTGCATTTTCCTATATATACATATATAATAATATCAGTCCATCCACGTATATCTGCATGCGTTTCATACATTCATATATGCCTCTATTCTCATGTAGAGGTATGGGAATGTGCACATCTGTCTGTTTATCTGTTTATGAGATATCAATGCGCATATGTATGCAAAATATTCGTATGTATATAATATCAATGTAAGGACATTTGGAAATGCATGTATGCATGTGTATGACAAACGCACGCCAATCTACATAACATCCGTTCAAACAACGATATCTACTCGCTCACGGAAGTACTTATATGGTGGTTTCTCAAAATAGGGATACCCCTAAATCATCCTATCTCAATTACTTATAGTAGTAAACCAGCCATTTTTTGGGTCCCCTATTCTGAGAAACCACCATATGGAATCAACGAATCAACACAGCAATGCGAACACCACACCTCTCTCCCAGGTCGCATCTTGCTGCCCTCACACCGATGCAACGGCACATCCTCGAATGACCGTAGTGTAGCTCACCACATCGCACGGCGCCCGGATTGCCTGAACGGAACCCTACTGGAACGCCTGGGAATGTGTTCCACAATCCTCAAATTGTGCAGTTCTTACGGACTCACAATGACTCACACAGGTTTCTCACTCACTCAACGACCAAGGTGGTACTCAAGACACAAAGTTCATCTGCGAGGAACTTCGCACTTCAATGGGCAAAGCCTTGGACCGGAAACGAACGGAGACAGGCCATCCTGTGACCGCAAGATGGACGGGACACGGAGGTTCCCTCTATTTCAGCATCAACCATGAACTATTGTCAATCCATATCAATTCATATCAACCATCATCAGCCAGTATCAACCATTCTTACCATTCTTCTCAACCATGGTTCTCAAGCACTGTTCTCAAGCATTGTTGTCACCCATCAGTCACTGAATATCAACCACTGAACCGTTCTTATCAACCTTCAACTCTGTCAGATCACTTACTATCAACCACTTAACCATTCCTATCAACCATCAACCCCTTAACATCAAGCACTGAACCATTTATCAACCGTTGATCCTACATATCCCAACCATTGCTAGCCCATCACCATGCTTCCCCACCGCCTCTAGGACGTAGCTCAGGGCTTGAGACCAGCGCGAGGCAGCTACCAGGGACTGCAGCTGAAGGTTGAAACCTCTTCGGACGGCGGGACCGCCCTCTTGGAGGACCCCTGACCATCCTGGGTGGATTGAGATCAGTTGACAAAGGTTGAGATTGATCTCAATTAATGGGTGACATAAACGGTTGAGATGAATCTGGATGGCGACCATCTTGGTTGATAATCATCATTACAATGGGTGAGATGAATGGTTGAGATTGATGCTTGAGATGAAGAATGGTTGATGATAGTGTTGATATTGATGGTAAAGCCAATGGCTCACCACTCAGAATTAGATAAGGACTAATCATCAATCATCAACATCATCAATAGCAAACAGTGATCGAAATTTCCAACCGACAGTGATCACATATGGCTTGACATCACACTTTACATGAATTGTCATCCTGAAGCTATGGCTGTAAGTCTTCTTCGCAGTCCAAAAACTACCAGTGCAACAACGTCATAGCAAATAACTGGTCCACAGCCGTTGCCATGTCCACGTATCCCGTGTTGGAGTGGCAAAGATCTGCCTGTGATGCAGAATACATTTATAGTCTTCCTGGAGTAGAATCAGATAGATGGATATCCAAATAGAATATCCAAATCTTTCAGGAAATGCCGAATTTCGTAGAAATTTTTGCAAGTATTCAATATCCAAATCATTTACCAGCCTTGGAGATGGTCCAATTTGATCTCCTTTCAGATGGACATATCATGTTCTACATACACATCTAGATCCTGCCTAAACGTACAGCAGCGTACCGCATTCCCTTTGGAACAAACACCCCTCTGACCTTCCAAGAAACGTCGCACAGATCCAGCTGCTCTATGTGTCATAAGACCAGCAGACGCTCCAGAGGTAGGTTCATTTCAGGCAAAGCACCGTGGCATTGAAACATGGATTCAATTGGCGTTGACTAGGTCATCAGGTGCTAATAACCATGGTCCACACATCATTGGTCGATGGTGTCTCCTGTGGTGCTTTGCCACTAGGTGCTTTGCCTCCCAAACCCGTCATCTACCGCAGCCGGCAACGCACATCTTTCGTTGCTCATCATGGCCCCATGTCGCGGCTGCCACAAGCGCCATGCACACACACAAGAAGAGCCGAGGGGTGCCGTGGATTGTGCTTGAGCCACCCACAACGTTGTCCATTGATAAGGTTCACGAGTGATGAAAACTATATGGTTCATGGATGTTCATGGTGCTTATAGCTGTTCAATGATTCCTTTTGGTGGAAGTAATGATGATTACTCGTTCCAAATTCGGGGGATTGTCATCCAAAAAGAATCGCAGCCTGACGGATAGAATTGACACTCTGATCATAGGGTGATGGCCTAATCATGCGCAAGGTGGTCCCCAGAATGACAAAACCCTACCTGAAAGACTTCAAAGCCAAACATCCTCATGACATGAGAACCAAGGTTCAAACAATGAAGAGCTTCAATCTTACGTCACTCTGTTGGATTCTATTGGACTTTGTGTGAGCCCACCCTGACAGCATTTGGACAGCCAATCATCTTAAGGAATGGCCATACTTCACTTGAACACTGTCACACACACACACACACCATATGGAAAACGCAAAGTGAAACTTGTTCATGACACATTTTGCCTTCGTTACAAGGGTCGTTTTTGTTTCTGCTGGTTTTATGGTTATTCCAGTTTGATCATGTTGCTGAGCCATCCATGAGGTTTTCTGCAGGTTGGTAACCAAATCTGTGAATCGTTATATGCTAAAACCAGATAGCTAGATAGCTATGTTTGATGATGGTTCTGACACATAGCCACCTAGAGTTGTGTATATATATACACATACATGTATGTATATATATATACACAACTCTAGGTAAATACACACACACATATATATATATATCATATTACTGTATATGGAAATGAAACCAACTAGACTACACCAACGCATTTCAACACAGGAATCTTTACCTCGCCCAGCTGGCCCTGCCCCGCCATCCACTAGCTGACCTGCGCCCGTGTAGTAGGGCCCTTGTGGTGCTGGTTCTGATCCGTCACTGTTGAAGCCTCGAAGTGAAGGGCGGATCAACGACATCTTAATATCAAGGAACCATCAAGGATTAACCAGCTGATCTGTCAGAATTTTGTTGACCATTTGATTCATCATCATCAATCAGTATGAATGGTTTATCCGAAACTAACCATCATTGACCATTAATGGTTGATCATATCATGAATTAAGCGTCATTAACCTTTCTGAATTGTTAAACCACAAATGGTAACCAAATGGAAGCCTCATTAACCAGCTTCTCATTAGGACTAACCAGCTCATTCACTAGCTGATTGACCAAGGTAAGTTTTAATCAGCCATCATCGATCGTCATCTGCACCAGCTCCTTGGCCATCATTAAGCATTGAGTAACCAGCTCGTGTACCAGATTGTTCAGAATCACCTGCCAACCACTTGTCAACCGTTGTTTAGTATCAATTAACCATCGTTAGCCAACCATGAGTCGACCATTAGTCTCCAGGTTCCCATTTGTTTCATTAGCACCGTGTTTCTACCAAGAAACCCAGAGGCACGGTTGGCTCTTCACCAACCTTGCCGGGCCTGCGGCAGGAAGCAAATGGTGACTCCAATCAATTGGACAAACATAGTGCCCGTTATTGCTGTGCCAACAAGGATAATTCTGGAAACATTTGCATTATATATGCAAATATGCATTTACTAAAAAAACAAATATAAACACACACACACACACACATATATATATATATAGAGAGAGAGAGAGACGCACATGTACGTCTGTACAACTCTGTACACGCACTTGCTGCCTTACTCATGGAGGCACTAACCTCTGCCACTTGTGCATGCCTTTCTGTTATGAGAATGATTATTCACAATTTGAACGATCGGAGATTCACATCACAAAACCTAAACAACTCCCAATTTACAACATGTACACGTATATAGATATAGGCGTAGAAATGAATATACAAGAATACATAAATAAATACTAATATATCTATGTATACACATATTCCTTAATCAGCCCATGATTGTGATGTTCCTCCCAACAATGAGGTAATATACTGGCAACTGGATCTGCATCGACTCGACTGTTTTCATCAATGTCGGGCCTTGCCACGGAATCAAGCGTGATAACAATGATCATTGTTCCGTATCGAAACCTAAGTCATTAATAACCAATAATCAACCAGTCATTAATAATCATTAATCACCAATAAAAGGTTAATAATTGGTTAATAATTAATCATTTCTGATGGTTAATGACTGGTTGATTACTGGTTGACAACCATGAGCCACCAATAATCAACCAGTCATCAACCATCAGCAATCACCAATAAAGGCCACCAGTTTTCCACCAATCATCAACCAGTACCATTTTTCTACTAATAGCTAGTATCATTCAACAGCATCATCAACTGGCATCATTATAGCCATCATGTTTGGTAACGACTATTGATTTCTACCCAAATCAATGGCCAGCATTCATGATTAGCCATCAACAGCTGGATCTTCAGATCCCAAATCACCACGGAACCCAGCCAGGTCACCTGTGCCCAACAAGTGCAGGTGTAGATTCGGCCCCCAACTGGTGATTGATGATGGTCAAACACTGGGATGATGCTTAATTAATCATGGTGCATGATGGTGGAGGACCGTTAACGATGATGATATTGGTGAGGGAATTGTATATGATGCTTTCATCATTATCATCATGCATACAATCATCATTAGAATTGGTGCGTAATGATGGCGTTCTGGTTGATGAGGGTATATTCGATGGTGAATTCATGGCCAATCATTTTCTGGTTGGGGTATAACTTTTGGCAAACTCCCCTGGAAATCCAGCATCCCTGTCTTGTTCGATAGAGCCTCTCTGGGACTGGAAGAGCAATCACAAGTCATGGGAAATAAAGCATAATAAAGCTAAATATGTTGATCTTGGTTGATAGAGGACACTAGTCAGCAATGATCAGGGTAAAAGGTAAAACATCCAGCTGCTAATAAACCATATCTCACATGATCAGTTGCCTCCTTGTATGCACTTATAACAAAAACAACCCATAGTACATGTCGACTAGTAAGCCATCCTCCTCTTGGTCCCTTGTTGCCTCATAAGGGTATACTCTTGCTCAATGCCGAACCATGGATCCATATCTGAGTACCTGGCTGTTGTGAAGTCGAGTTGCGAGTGGTGCTTCTTGCAACGAATTGCGTGCTCTTTGTTTCAAAGAAAAACATCCCACATTCGGGGGACACCCTGGCAAAATCTGCGATGTTTCCTAGTACCCGGTACTCTCTGGTACTAGGCACCGGTGGGAACTTCCAACCCACTGGAATCACATAGGGAAAACAGTGGACCCAATGGATTTCCGGCGCTTAGCCAGGCTTCGAACTGTCAAACAGTGGACCCTCAAGGGCCACCAAAATATCTTGAGGATCTACATTGCAGAATCATACAGGGTCAACCACCAGCAAAGATCTGCTGCTAAAAACGTGATCTGCTGCGACAAATTACTGGAATCACTGATGCAAGAAGGCACAGGACATGAAAAAACACATCCTACATCATCCAAATATGGATCCAAAACAAACACCACCAAGCTATGAGACGAACCAGTTCACAGACTATCGATGCAAATGCTCAAGACTCCGCAGGAGAGCAATTGCTGTGCTCTAGAGTTCCCAATTGCAAGAATCCACCGCGGGCGGTCCCCCGTCATGACGTGCGAGTCAACTAACCGGATGGGGAAAAATGTCGGGGAAATCCACCAGGAAGTCCAAGTATTCCTAAGTCATTGGGGAAACATGTTAAAATCCCAAGAATCCACCGGCAAACGTGCACTCAACCGCTGGATTTTGCCGTTGATCCATGTTGATCCGGCGGGTCATACAGCACCACCTGCCGTCCCTCTCCGCAGGTACTTCTCCATGATCTTGGCGCATTCAGCACGCCTAAGGCCACCACGAACTTCACCCCGGTTGCTGATGGTGCTGGTGAGAACCCCAAGGAATACTCCGCCTTACCTGGCTGGTGGAGACTGATCTGGTGGCGGCATCCTGGATCTCCACTCAGCTTCTTGTTAAAGTGATGCCAAAGTAGCAGTAATAGACACAAGCAATACTCGTGGTATGTTTTACATAGTAAATGATTGATTATATAGTAATAATCACAACAACATTACTAATCAGTGGCAGTAGTCTACCATTTGCTTACACCATTCCATGTAGCTCCTGGCCTCGCTCCCCCTTTAAAGTGGTGGACACCCTTGGCTTCCAGCAGCTCCCTCCCAACAGTGGTAGCTGGATCCGTTTCTCGTCAAGGCGCGTGTTTCCGATGGCCGGCTGACCATCCCAAGCATTGTAGGCTTCAGCCAGCACCAATATGTGAGGAGCCCCGCGGAAGGGATCCTGGTGCAGCGACGTTGGGGCCGGGTAGGTACCGGTAGGTAGGGCGCGAGGGATGCCCAACTTGGATACCTGGAGAAGTTACAACCTGTTGCTGGACGAAATCAGTTGCAAATTCGACGCAATTCTTGGGGATAAAGATGTCATGTGAGAAATCATGCTTACAAGCAAATCTTGATGTTTATTGCAAGCACAAACAGTTTGGACGGTTGAAAGCTGACATGTTGAAAATACACGTGCTCAAATCTGTAGAGACGTGCATACACGCAACGTGTCAGAATCAAACATGATTCATTCAAACATAACACACCAACTGTATCCAAATGTAAATCTGACATGCACACATACATCATATTGTTTATATCCATGCATGACACGGATGAAACAAAATCACAAACTCATGCGATCAAACATGGAAACCTGATTTCGATCTCCGACACTCACAATAGGCCTGACGGCACTCCATAGGAAACAAATGTCACTTACCCTTCAGGAAACTAACATCGACCCTCCCAACTGGCTATTCCCATAGGAAACTGATCAACCAACCATTCGGGAGGGTCAAGCTCTTAGTTGCAGGAGTGGTTCCTCTGATTTTGAGTCAAGAACTGGTGTCCCTCTCTGATGTTTGATGAACTGTCTCTCATGGGTGCAGCGCACAGCAGCTGACGCGCCTTGAAGATAGCTTTAGGATATAAATAAATTTCCTCAGCACAGGAAACCCCAGCAGTTGCAACTCGATCTGCGATTCATCAGCAACTCAGAGCTCTCACAGTTCCAAATCTGCAACTGATCCATCTGGTGGTTTCCCAAAATATGGGACACAAAAAATGCTTAGTTTATTACTATAAATGGTTGATAAACTGCATGATTTGGGAGGTCCCCGATTGAGAAAGATCCATCTGAAAATCTGCAACGCTGCACCGGGCTGCATCCAAGATGCGGAGTTGTGACCATCCGCCTGCTCGGTAGAACTGCCATCGTAGTTCCAAATTCGCAGGCCTGGCGCCACACTTCCGGTCCTGGAGGTTCTCCAACGTTAAAAAATGCAGGAACTTCAGAGTTCGCATATGTCAAAGGCTTCCTGGTGAATGGTAAACCTGGTAAATGCCGTAACTAAAATGGTTCAGCCCTAAAACTGTGAAAACAGCTTGTGAAGTTCGATAATTTTAAACAAATTCTGGATGCTGTTCTTCCCAGAGCTGCGCCAGCGCCTTCCACAGACTTGGGCAGAGTGGTCATGGTCATCGTCTTTGACCTGGCAAGCATCACAAGCGACAGGGCCGACGTCACAGTTGTTCCATGTCTACTTGGTAGTTCTCAAGCCATAGGAAACCCCAAAGTTATGGTTGGTTTATGACTATGAAAATGGTTAATCAACTGGATGACAACGGGGAGGTTGAGAAACAACCACTTGGAATCCGCCGCGGGTGAATACTTCTACAGCCTTTACAAGTCTCCAGAAATGTCAGGCGGAAAAGGCCACGATCCCCAATGACCAATTCAGGAATGATAGTCCGAACCATTTATGCGCAGCAAAAGCGTAGCAAACATTATAAGACATCATCAGGTTATAAGATGTTATAAGTATACCGATCCTGATCATGTCCCTTTTCTTTTCAGATTTTGTCGCTTCCAACTGGAAAAAAGCAGCATTATGCCATTGGGACATAAAGTGTCAAACCGGCATTTTCCCGATCAAAATATGGAACAGTGACAATGTAAGGAGTTGTCATGCGCCCGCATAGCTGGCAAGGATGAGAATAGGTATGTGGGCGGTAAAGAGATGAAATAGTTAGATATCCATATTCCATATTAGTAATCCCACATATTTGATGGTAACTCACCAGCAAAGACTGGGGTGGTTCATTAGTTGTATTTCCTATAACGAATTTGTGACCTCAGTAAGAAGAACCACCGTAAACCAATCAGCCTAGGAGTAATGTCCCAAATGGGTAAGGTCCAAGCAATCTATCTTGGGATTTACCAGCAACCAATCCCAAGTCCGGCTCATCATCACTACAGTTTCAATACTGTCTTGCTTCTTTTGCCAAAAGGATCATCAATCCCTCAGCCCAACCTAATATTGCCCCCCCTTGGCATCATCGAAGATGTATGAAGTCTCTCTCCACCCAGACTTTCCGGAGGGTTTCCTGTTTGGGGGGACGGTCATGGGTGATTATCATTAGTGATTAATATGTTTACTATCATTGATAATACTATTACTAGCATGGAGGATAGTGACTGTATTGAATAACGTGATCGATATTAACTATCTTTGATATCAGTACCACCATCTCAACCATTGACTACTGTATTAGTTCATCATCATTACGTTCACTTGGGTGCTTGTTACTATAATCATTGGATAATCATTAAGTATATTGATCATATTACCCATGTATGTTGAATGTTCTCAAACCTTTACTAACTAATGTCAATGACTCATGTGGTTGACAACTACTGACTATCATGGACGATCCAGTCAGCGAGCTGTTATGGTGAGCACTTCCCATGCAGTCCCACCTTGGAACCTGCTTGGCATCCAACCAAATGTACTCAGCGAGCACTGCGTTCTCAAAACCTCGAGCGCTGCTTTCTGTACGACTCGTCCTGGGTTTTTGGTAGAGATACTGATAAACCTCAGTGATGATTAACGATGTTGGTTAATGATGAATTATTATCAATATAGCTTGATCATGGTTTGTGATAATGATGGTGCTGAACAATGTTGGTTAGTGATATTTAAACATGTCGCTTAATGGGTATTCACTAGTGTTTATGAGACAACAAACTAATGTCTTTCAACGAATGCTTAGTATCAGTCATCAATCATCCATTAAGCATTAGGACAATCTAGCTGGGTTTGACAATCACGGCTTACCGTGGTTTACTATGGGTTTCCTACGGGTTTACTATGGCTTTGCCATGACTAATAATGGTTCACCATGATTAAGACCTGTGATTCTAATATCTTGACACCATGTGTGTCCTTTGAGAAAGCTCAGCTTCTTGGATTTGAAACAATGATGCCTCGCGCGTTCCACAAACCTTCGGTTGCACAAGTCCTGGCAGGTTGATTCTGCTTAACCATGGGTCACAGTTCAATCATGGTTAGAAGTAATAAATACTGGATAATTAGGGGCTTTATATAGGGATCACAACCAGGATTTCCTTGTGGTTCATGTTGATATATGTGTTTTTTCATGTAAAGGTTTTTCGAGGGATTAATTGATAGTGGTCAAGCATTAATCATAAACCCCTTATACATGCAGCTTCAGGGTTGTGGTTGCACGATATGGAATATATGATGGATTCTCGAAATATGGATACCTCCAAATCATTTCATATTAATCAATTCATAGTATTAAACCAGCCATTTTTTGGGGGTCCCCTATGGCTTGAGAAACCACCATATGTGTTATTGTGGGCTTTATGATCAACCACTGTTGGTGGCACGGAATCCTGAAGATCATTCCCTGCATCGATTCCCTTTGGCACTACCCTTGGCCGCCAAGATATCGGTAGTTCGTGCAAGTGATCAAATAAAACTGAAATAAATATGATTAATCCAAACAATTTGCTTTCTCAACAGATCAATAAACATCAAACAACATATGACAAGCCATTCACATAACAAATCAAGATATTGAAGTTTCGTGTCATCATCATATAACTATTTATCATTCATGAAGTTTTGAAGTGGACAAATCAAGATAACACAAACTTCAAAACAACTAGCTGTAACATCATCCAGCTGTAGCTACTCCAGCGTCATCAGAGGCCACCCCCACGGCTTCACCGGCGGATGTCATTCCCAGGCACTTTTCATGTACGCCAATCCGCTGGCGCCTTGATCGACATCCTGAAGCCAAAGCAGGTGAAGCAAGTGATGCTTCACCGTGGTTCATTGTGGTTCCAAGTGGTTCAAAGTGGTCAATTATTGATGGTTAATAGTGCTTAATAGTGGTGAACTCTGGTTAATAGTGGTGAGCTCTGGTTAATAGTGGTGAGCTCTGGTTGAGAACTGTTCATAGTGGGGAACTCTGGTGAAGAAGGATTGATAGTGGGTTAGTTGTGGTTCATGTTGATTCCTAGCGGTGGCTCACAATGGTCAATAGTAATATCATAGTGGTCAATAGTGGCTACCAATGGTTGAAAATTGTGATGAACACTTGTTATGAGTTAATGTTGGTGAATCATTAATGGTGAATATTTAGTGGTTAGAATGGCAAATGATGGAGAATAGCGGTCAAACAGGGTCACTGTTCAAATTTATGGTACAGTTTACGTATGCTTTACCTGATGATTGCCCAAACTTATATCATAATAGTCAGCACCACTGACAATTAGTACAAGAATTACTACCAAATCTACATCAAACAATACTTACTTGCAGGTGCTCCACCAGTAATGGCCATACCCAATATGCAATGTTTAAACAATTGCACAACAGCATGGGTCATGGCTCAGTTTAGTCTGTTTTAACCTGCTTCACGGAACTATTAGGTACTTCTTCTGGACCCGTCATCCACCAAACATGCAACCATTGATTCTGCTTGATTCGAGCTGAACAAACAGCGAATCACCAACAACAATAAATCCGGTGGCTGACTTCTTGGGGGCTTATTGTAAGCTGGTTGGTGGTTTCAACTCCTTTAACAAATATGCTCGTCAACCAACCATTTGTTAATGAGTATTGGTGAAAATTGAAAAGCACCAACTGACAGTATTACCGTTATTTGATTACTAGGGAACATAACAAATGTCATCCCCTATTATCAATCCCCTATTATTAACGATGATTAACCATTATTGGATGGATACCTCCCCCGTTGGATCTCCGAAGCTGTCGCGCGCCTTTCTTCTCTTGGAAGCGGTTGCGCTTCGCGAAGCTGGCCTGGCGCTAAGCTGCAGGTCAGCTGGTGTGCTGCCGGCGAGCGACCGGGTCAAGCAGTGAACCAACCAATAATAGTTGTTTATTAAGGATATTTAGGGATTAATCATCATCAATAGATATTAACAATGGTTGAGTTGATATTAATCAACCAACTTTCATGATAGTAACCTTCATAGTGAAAACAATGGTGAATGATAGGGGAACCAGGGGGACTAAGGGTGAACTGACCCACAGCCAAATCAAGGTTTAGTGGTGGTTAATCAAAACCAACTCAGGAGAAATGCCATGTAGGGGACAAAATGTCAATCAAACCACCAAGCAAACAATGGTTTACCAGCATCAATCGAACGGAATTCATCACAGTTCGGCTGGCAGCGAACTGAGAGAACCATGGTCGGCGGCAACTCGTCACAAAACCTTGGGGAGGTCCGTGCGCCTTCAGAGATTTCATGATCCGACAGGCGCAATCCTGATGAGCTATTCAAAATGCTTGATAGCTAAGGATGCTTAGCTCAATCAAATCAAATTATTGATATCAAAGATGCTTGGCTATGGTTCATAGATGTTCAAAGTGGCTAGTAAAACGATTAGTCGAAAAGTTCAACTGTGAAACGTTGGGCAGAAAACCCACGTACCTGTGAAATCGTGCAGTTGGTGCTTCATCTTAGGGGGGAATCATCAACCAATATCAATGTCAATATCAATGGCAATGTCAATACCAATACCAATATCAATATCAACATCAATGTCAATATCAACCAATGTCAACAACATGATCCATCAAGCATCATTCATTATCCGAAACGAGAATCAATCAGCCATATCCAACCATCGACTCGGTTATGGAGTCGTTAGCCCCCACTTGTCGCCCATATCTCCCTACCTCTTCTTTGGAGCCATAGTGCCCTGGTGCAGCCGGCAGATCCAGACTGGATCTGAGGTTGTTCACACGGTAAGCCTATGGATCTAGCTGCTCTGGATCTAGCTGTTCATGAACATGGACCTAGCATTATCCCTAATAACTATTCTCAAGGGAAAGTATGACCCTACATAGATCTTGAACATAAACATCCCGGATACCTCCATCATCTTTGAAATTCATGGATGAATCAGCACTCATGATGGATCGCGATGTTGTCATGCTTCTATATCATGCCAGATCTATAGCGTTGGGTTCCGTAGATATGACCCCCTCAGACATGAAAAACAGCTGCATCCATGATAATGTCTTCCCCCACTACTGTCAAACACCCATGCAATCATGATACGCAAATTTGTTCATTGTTGGAGGCATTCATGATTGGAGGAACAATTCCATTTTTGCGATATTCTTCCAGCTTTGTGCTTGACCCTCTCGCAGGATTCTCCAGCCCCAAGCATGTCTGAATCCATGGGGGCCTAGCTGAAAGCCATGTCAGATTGGAACGCATTAACATTCGAGGAGGACGTATGTCACAAGACATTCCAAATCATTGCAAGTCATTCAAAATATCAAACATGTTGCTGGAAGCGGTCTCCAGAACAGCATCATGTTTGGTCGATTCCAAAATCTCTTAAACCGGAAAATTTACCACTACCCAAGCCATGCCCATTCACCATGTGTTTGTTGATCTTGTCAGTGGATACCAATCGAAATTCAACAATCAGACAATATTTGCAGGATCCTAGTGAGGGGCATGTCCAGGAGGGGTATGTGGGTAAGTAACCTTAATTAGGGCCTTAGGGAAGTCTTAGACATCTTCCACCAACGACTGATCCCACTTCGCCCTCGCCTCTGGCACTTTCGGCCCGGCGCCAGAAGCTAAGCAGAGCCCCGAAAGGCACGGCAGCTTTGAGCCCAGGGACGGCAGTGACGCCGAAGACACCAATAGCGAGGCCAGCGATTGCAGCGTCGCGTCAATGTTCTCACCGTGGCAACGATGACACGTGCCAAAATCTCGAGAATACTACATGCAACCTATAATTACATATTGGACAACAAATTATTCATCTAATCAATTACATACATACATACATACATACATACATACATACATACATACATACATACA
>VSDK01021031.1:413462-460135 GCA_009767595.1 Symbiodinium kawagutii
TACATACATACATACATACATACATACATACATACATACATACATACATACATACATACATACATACATGCATGCATGCATACATAAATAAATAAAAAGAAAAATAAATAAATAAATAAATCAATAAAAGATAAATAAATAAATAAATAAAAAGATAAATAAATAAATAAGTAAATAAATAAATACATAAATAAATAAAAAAAAATAAATAAACAAAAAGATAAATAAATAAATAAATAAATAAATAAATAAATAAATAAATAAATATATATATATATATACATACACATATCCAATCACAAACGATAAACATCCGAAATTTCCCAGGCGTGCCCAGAAAATCTGCTTTTCTGACAGCCTCAAATCACCTCCCAAGACCCGTCGCCTCCCTGGTGGCTTGCAGGGGCCACCAGCCTGCCAATCCAAGCCAGCCTCAGTCGCCCGGCACATGGTAGGGTTATGGCTGACGGTGGTGGAAATATGGAACTAGTGGTGAATGCTGGTGGTGGATAGCTATTGCTGATAACTATTGGTGATGGTAGTTAGCTTATGCTGGTGAATGGTGGTTACTTATGGTATTAACGATCAGCATTCACCGTTCATACTTTCGACGGGGCTTTGGTCCTTCTTGTAAGCGTCCCAAAAATGAGCAAATTGAGACACCTAGCGACCTTTCAGTTTTTAGCTGTTGCCGCATTTCCCAAGTTGGGTAGTGACATGCGGAAGTTGAAACCCGAACCCCCATTGAATGATGCTTGTCTGGTTGGTGGTTTCAACCCCGTGAAACAGTAGTTTATCAACCAGCCATCCAGAATAAACCAATTAGTTGTAGATATGCATATTTTGGTAACGGATCTTCAGCGACAGTGCATATTTACAATAGTAATTGTATCATTACCATCCACAATTGGAGCTTCTTCGATTGTAATCTTCAGCGACAGTGCAGCTGCGGCATCTCTTGAAGTAGCTGGGCTGGAAATCGTGTCCGCCCAAATGTTGGTTGCCCAGTCATCAACGGTCGTCTGACACTCTGCCACCCGAGTGGGTTTGTCCACAAAGTATGGTACCTACCAACCATGCTAAGGGAAACCATTGGTTTTGGGGCACCATTTTTGGACCTGAAGTGGATGATAAGTCCCGTGAGTCCACAAGCAATAGCAGCCATGGACTCGACAAAGCTCCGGATACCCTGGCGTGGAGATTTTTTTTCCCTTCAACAGCCCGCAAGAAGCCACACTGGGCTGCCGTGCCAATGATGCTGACCATGCCTGAAAGCACCAAGTAGGCTTGCCTGCGCCTGGATGGGCTGGCATGACTGGATGAGGCTTGTGGATGTTGAGGGCTGAAGGTCAGGGAAGACCAGTTGTGGGCTGGACACATGTCTCACCCCGAATGTGAGGGAACCCTGTAAGGCGCATGGATGACGTCCAGGTGACTCAGCTTCTCGAAGCGTAGATCCATTTTCCGGTTGTTAGACACCACCAGAACCCCTCCCCAGAACCCACTGACTGTTCCTCAATGATATACAGAATTGGCAGCATGCAACTCACACTTGTACGACAATGGAAGTGGAAAGGTTCATCATCTTGCAAAAGTCAATTTCCAATTTGCTCAGGTGCATGGGTTGGCTGTGTTTGATTACAGGATGTCTGTATGTCATGATGCTTATTCATCTTTATCCGGTCTGTTCTCAGCAACGGGCTGGAGCAGAACTCAAAGTGACTTCGCTGACAAAGTTCCCATCATCATTCCCGAAAACCAGTTCCGAAAAAATCCGCAGGCACTGGAGCTTGCTTTGAACAGGTTTATGTTTTCCCCATGATCCGTTCGACCCCAGGGAGCAGCCCCCCGTTAAACACCGAGGTCAGGACGAGCCGAAAATTGGAAGAGAATCCGCCTGCCAGGAGTAACAAAGCCCATGAGGATTCATACTTGAAGGATACTTGATGGACTTATTGATGTTAGAGGGTTAATTGTTAATTCATGGTTCATGATAGTGGGTGAAAATTCATTCATGATATTTATGCTTATCTAGTGCTTAATTGATGGTTCCTTGCTTGCTGATTTAGATTTCATTGAGGAATCATGGTGGTCAATTCGAAGGATGGATTGATGCTTGATTGATTCATTAATTGATGCTTCATTGAGAATTTGCTAATTCTTACGTTATGGTCACGTGATGGTTAATGATTGATTCGATAGTTGATCATGATGATCGATGATGGTGGTTGATGAGCAGTGACGCTCATGGATATGAAGGTTGATGGTTGATGGGCATGGCTAGTGTCAATCCGTAGTGTTGACAATGCTACCAAGTGATCAACAACGACAAGACCAACGAGATCAAGAAAGTCAGAAGAATCAGTGGAGAACATAGTTCACCACCAGTTCACCACTAGGTAACCATAGTTCGCCACTGAATCACCATAGGAACCACCTTGGGATACCATGTTGGGACACCACGTTGCTTGGAGCATGCTGCAGCTGAGGCACAATGAAGCCCCAAAGCGGCTTCATGATCCAGGGCCAATACCTCGAGCAGACTGCAGGGCCACACCTTGGGCCCTACCAAACCATGGGGCTCCGGCGAGGGGATCTGCCGTGGTTTATGTTTGGCTCAGAGTCGTAGTTTTTGACCAATTCGTAAACCACGCAGAAGAGTGTCCAGAAAAAGAGGTGCTGGAGGTTTCAAGATGCAAGCTTTCCCACTAGAAATGCTTCCTTGGGGATGTTTTGAGGCTACATCCATCTATGAGGTGCCCTAGGTGATGGCATCCCTGTCAAACTCGCAAGCGTGTTATTCTTGAGAATCAAGCAGCCAAAAGTTTGGGATCCTTGGTATGTCATGTATTGAACACTTTAGCCTGGTTGCAAGAAATGACTCGTGGCGTTGAATCATATGCCATGACTTTTGTGTTCCATTGTGCTCTGTGGATTTTTGCACCTGAACGAATCACCCGGTAGATGGAACGTGGAAAGATATAGAATTGATATCATGGTTCACCACTTTAACATTGTTAAATCACTATGGGCTAACATCCATACCAACTCGGTATCTATGGGAAAAACTATCAAGCTGGTCACCTTATCACTTTGTTCACCACTTGCTCACTTGTTACACATCTCTACCACTTGACTTGTTCACCGGTCCTCACTTCGCCATGATTGGCCCTTCAACAACGGCTTACGTTGCAACCCCAACTCGTGGAGATCGAAAAGTCTCCGCGGGCGCACGTCAAGGACAGAAAAACGGTAGCATCGGCGGGGGAAAGACCAAGGGTGTCCTGCACGACAGCAGCGACAGCCGATTCGTTGCGGTTCACCCGGTGGATCACCGGTCGAGCCAGGAGAAGATCAGCGTGCCGTGGGGGTGTACCAACTATCGCTGGATTGGGTCGCCAACAGGATATCACCAACAGCATTGCTCCTTATATCGTGGAGCCACCATAGTATAAACCGCTGCTTTTATTCAGAAGACATCGTTTTGCTGTATCTTGTTCAACTGCTTTGGTTTTTGGAACTCATATGAAACAGATCACGTTCATAGTGGCAGGCCCATCTCATTTAGCAGCTATTTATGGATCAGCAGTGCAGAATAATAGCGTAAGTCTTTTTACTTAGAATGACGTGTGCAAATAAAAGTAGCTGTTTATCTACAAACCAAACTGCTCCACATGCTCCACTATACCCAACGGTTCCCAGAAGTCTCACACTATGACAGCCATCATGCCCTACCTGTGGACACCCGCCCCCAAGCCCCAAGCGGCTTGGGTCCCTCCCCCGGTCGTCGTCGAAACGGCTCCTTAACGTAAAAAGGTTTCGCCAAAGCAGCCAGGGCTAAAGCTCCCTGGGCGCAGCCGTTCCCAAGTGATGGCCATCGTAGGGACCCTGACACGTTACTAGTGAAGCATGGAAGACACGTGGCTATGGGTCACTATGAAGCAACGAATAGTGGGGGACAATAACCAACAATACTATAGGGAAAGCAATGGTTGATGATGGGGAAGCAGGGGTACGGGGTTCTGACCCACAGCCATGTAGCGCAACAGGTCGGAAGAAACGCGCAACTGTTTGTCCAAGTCTGGACCCTCCTTGTGCAGTGAATAGTTCCGGGACACTGTGGGGCCAATGATCTCTGGAGCGGAGACCCAGCTGCCTAATTGTGGCCCACACCTGAAATGCTCTGGGAAGCAGAAGTTGGGTACGCTGGTGGCTGTACGCACCGTTCATGGCTGTGTTGCTGGGTGCAAGCAAGAACAAAAATTGATGAGAGATCCATATGATAATAAAGAAACCGGATGCTTGAGCGAACATCACCAACTATAGCCTATGGTGGTTGAAACATTCATACGTACTTATTTGACTTATTTGCAAACGACCACACAACTGGCATCAACTTGCTGGTTCCATTGAACTAACCGCCATGAACCACCAGTGTTGATCATCACTATCAGAAAGCAGTAACCACTAGATATCCATTATCATTTACCAACATGATTATTCCATTGCAACCACCAGTGATCATCACGATCACAAGCCATGAGCTCACCATTCTCCCATCACCCGCGCCTGAGCGAAGTAAGCCAGACCCACAGCCGAAAAGTCCGGCGTCAGTGGCACTCCCAAGACCTCCCAGTCGTATTTTCAGGGATGGATGTGCGATAGTTTATTGATGATTAGATGAGTGGTTTATTAATGATTATGAGGGTGGTTAATGATGATTAATGATGAAATGAGTGATTGATGGTGGTTAATGATGATTAAATCAGTGATTTCTAATGGTGAATTTGTGGTTAATGATAATTGATGAGTTTGAATTAGCGGTCAATAATGGCTATTCATGATTAAATGAGTGATTGATGGTGGTCAACTAATATTCTAGATGATGTTTATTGGGATAGTGATTATAGTGATATTTTCAGTCGCATTAGTGACATTACAGTGATTGGACATAACAATCAGTCACATCATTTATGAGTTGTTTGTAATGGTGAATTGGTGGTTAAGGATGATTGATGATGATTGATGATGGTGAATTAGTGGTGAACAATGCCTATTCATGATTAAACTTGTGAGTTTAGCACAATTGAAATAATTGTTGTGGATAATTCATGATTCAAATTTTGAGTAATGGTGAATCAATGATTCACTTATATACTCAATTCATGGCTAATTCAGTAATGATCCAGTCAGTGGTTAAGTCATGGAATTTTAATGAAATTACCCCAAAATTCAGATTGATAGATTGATTCATGGTTATATAGTCAATGGTTGATGATAGTGAAGAATGATGCTTCATGAATAATGATGATAACTAAATATGATGATCGTTCAAGACTCTGATTACGATCCTAACCATCGATCAAAATGGTGACTCATAGTGAAGGACGGTGATTCATGATGAATAATGGCGGATAATGATAAATGATGTTCAATCGATGTAAGGATAGTAGGCTGGTTCATAGCTATGATTATAGCCATAGCTAGAATGATCAATCAAAATTGTTGATGATGGTTGAAGCCGTCACTGATGCAGCGATTAAGATTGGTGCCATGATGGGTGATAACTTTTATAGTGATAGGTCATGACTAGTCACTGTCCATAGAAATGGAGTGTAGCAACCACAGCGGAAACAAGCAACCAAGCGAAAACAATAACGATGGGTAACGGTGCATAATGGTCAATTGTACTCTCTGGCAGTTACGGTATATCAGTTGGCCGAATTGGGAAGTCAAGATAGCTACATGGATGTGGCTCACAATAGAGTTCCACAATGGTTGATTAATGGTATTTCAGCTGCTTCATCGTTGATAATGACGGATACAAACCAACATCTATAGGGGATACACCAGTCATGTCTGATATCAAACATGGGTTGATGAACATGCCGACAGCTCGACAAGTTCGGTCATTCATTAGATGTTTTACAAGGGACAAATTACTGACCCATAGCCATAGTTTTGTCCACTGATGACGATGAAGATACTGATGATACTGATGATGATGATGGTGATGATGATGATGATGATGGTGATGATAACTCATCAGTAATGCTTGCTGAATCAGGATAATGGTCGATAATGATGGGGCATGCATAGCATTGGTAAATGGTGATCAGCAGGATTTTAACGCTACTAGATATCCGATCAGTAGGTTGGTTTGGCGGGGTGCACGTATGCGTGCATGGTGGTTTCTTACAATAGGAGGCCCAAAAAATGGTTGGTTTATTACTTCAAACGATTGTTAATGGATGATTTGAGGGTCCCCCTATTTTGAGAAACACCCATATCACTCTCGTGCCAAATGCAAGTTGAATCAACAAGACTCGTCTACTATCTATCTGGTCAACACTGACGTCCAGTCAGCATGCAACAACTATGTCAAGTCAATCGAGTCAACTCGCAAACTTGCAATACGGTGGCTTTCACCAGGAATGCTTGTCGAATTGGCTTATCATCCACCGATGAAAGTTATATGAGTTATACGTAACAAATAGTTGAGACCGCCAGCCAGAAACGTTGCCATACCCCAGGTCTGTTGGTGCTTATATCTCGCTAGGGATTATCCTGTCAACCCGTTGCCACAACCAGCTTGCCAAATCGGCAACCAATATTATGTAATCATTCCTGGCAGTTCTTCAGCAAATCATTCACCGACACCCGTAAGCGACAGCCAACCCATCAACCAAGCAACCAACCAAGCAACCAAGCAACCAAGCAACCGACCAAGCAACTAACCAGGCAACCAACCAAACAACCAACCAACCAGCCAAGCGAAGCCATAGTTCTGCGATCCATCCGTGGCCTCCAAATAGGTCGTCTCGTTCTCCGTCACCGTGGGGCCGCGGACCGTTTCGTTGCTTCGGCGGGGCCTCGGGTGTAGCTGTTTCTTGGTGCTGACAACTAGGTAGATTGAGTTTAGGGCTGATAAAATCTGCTCATTTCCGACAATAATCACGGAAAAAAAGGTGTTGATAATCAACACTAGTCAATCATTATTGTGGGTCGTAAGCAAGAATAAGACTATGAAGGTTCATACCAATCAAAGCAGCAATAATGATTCTTGGGTGTTACCAGAATTTGCTTGCTTGGAGTTCTGTACAGAAGTGAATGATTCCTACAACGATCAACAACATGTGGCTAAACTGCAAGTCTAGGTCAACAAGAACACTTCAATGATCAAGTAAATCACCAACAGGTCATGACCAAAGCCACATCTTGGTTGATGGGTCTTTGTTGTTTGTGTATGGTGTCATTGGTTCATGTCCTGGTGGCTTGCTCTTGGACTCCCAAAGTTTGGAATGACGCCACATCTGTTGAGGGAGAAACACTCCAAAAGAGGGAGAATAAGCAACTTGGATGGGTGATGTTATGCGCAAAGTGAGTGATGTATGTTTATATATGTAAAGATGTATACGCCCCTGAATGTTTGGATTGGTTATGACAAGTCTATGTGAGATAGATCCAATTTCAGATATGTGTTGGGATAATATGATTAATATTGGTTTTAGAACAATCCAATGTGCAAGATTAGGAGGCCCACCCAGCCATCTGAAAGGGGTGAATTACATTTCTATGGGTCAAACTTGAAAATATGCTTGTGGGATGGGTTATGGGATTCCCTGTTGCTGGCGGTTTTCAACTATCCAACCATGATTCATCATCATTCTTCTGATTATTCAAGTTAGTATTGAACATCATTCTATTCACATCTATTCACACCTATTCACCAAGAATTACTGACCATCATTGACCATGAATCATTAATCAACCATTGTCAAGCTGTACAAGCATTATCATCGATCATTGATGTCCATCTGAACCCAGCTCACCTTGCCGACAAGCCAGCCTGTAACCCATCCTCATGCGCCGTCAACCACAAGCCAAGAGACACCACCTTGGACAACCATGAAGTTCGACCAGCCGCCTTCAAGCAACAAGGCATGTGTTCGCTGTGTGGCAGATGGTGCTTGGCCAAGAATAGCAACGGATGCTCTCTGGTACTCTAACATAGCAGGCTGGAAATTCATTTTACTTTCGAGACAAAACCTGAGAACTTATCAATAATTGTTGGATTTTCCATTGCCATGTTAGATTACCAGAGTGTAGTGCCTCTGTTGCAGTGTTCACCAATAATTGTTTGGATATGGAGGCTTGACCGATAGCCTAATATCATGTTCTCACGCATGTGGATCTGTACCATCTTCGATGCCCATTGAAGGGTACCCGTTCACTTGGACTTGGTGGGGCCACTCGCTTCAACTATTAAATTGGTTGGGCAAAAAGTCGGCAACACTAGAGGTGGTCTATCGAATAAGCAAGTATCTATAGATCATCACTGATCATTATGAATCATTAGTCATGAAAATATTTGCTACCAAATGGTAGTTCTAATGATGGCTCATCATTGCCTTTATCGATATGGTGGTTTCTCAAGCCATAGGGGTACCCTAAAATGGTTGGTTTATTCCTATAAATGACTACTAATGGATGATTGGGGGGCCCCCTGTGAATTGAGAAACACCCATATCTGGCTAATTGTTTTATAGTTGTCTACTGAATTTGCGATGGAGGCCTTCAACAAGGTTACCATACCCTACCCTTCCAGTTACCTCTACCTGGTAGGTGAATGGCCACAAGCAGCAGTTGTATATACTGGTGATTACTGGTGATTGCTAATGGTGATTACTAGTGGTCATTACTACTGGTGATTACCACTCATTGGCAAAGTCATCAAACTAAAATCCACAGCGAATGACCATCACGACGTTCGGACTCGATGGAAAAACCATCCACGACCTTCCACGACCTTCCACGACTGTCATGATCTTCCGTTACCTTCCATGATCTTGTGGGCTGTTGATAGCGACGGTAGCGAATGGTAGCAAGCTTTGCCCATGCTTACCCATTTGCAGCAAGCTCCAAAAAACCAACAGAATCGAAGCGGGTGCTTTTCCCGGATCGGTTTAACGGTATTCCCCATACTTACTGTAATCATGGTCGATATTGTCGAAAATCATGGTCCCCACCCAGGGATGAGCATTAATTAATACTTCCTCGTGCGTGATAACCACGATCAATCAATCATGAATTCAACCCTTTGCCAAACTTCCCACTGGTAGGGGGGATTGGAACTGTTGATCTGTCCCTCTTGAACAAACAGCTGATCCAAGTGGATAACTACCATCTGGTTTCACCACTCCCTATAGCTCTAAATCGCTCCCCCTTTAAAGGGATTGAACGGGATACCCCTGGCTCCTGGCCTCGCTCCCTGAGAATCACCAGCACTCGATAGCCGCGCTGCCACTGCTGGACCTCGCATCAACCTATCGAAGCGACGAAGCGCGACGAAGCCCCGACGGCGAAACGTGCCGCCTTTCTCCGAGCACGGCGACGGTCGCACGCGTGCACCAAGACCTGGTTCGGAACCGGTGATCTTTCATGGCTGAGACCAGAACTTCGTGGTGTCCAAAACTTCGTGGTGGTTAGTTTATGGTGGATTGATAATGGTTACTTAACGGTTACTTAATGGTGATTTAATGGTTAACTTACTCAAAGTTATTTAATGGTTAATTGATAGTGGTTAGTTCATGGTGGTAATTGATGGTTGATTGGTTATTTAATGGTGGTTGAGAATGGTTAATTGATTGGTGAGCTAATGGTGGCTATTGATGGCTAATTGATGGTTAATAAGAGAGGATGATAACTGACAAGGAGAGATAATAGTTAACAATAGGATATTATAATCAACAGTAGGGGATAAGAATTAACCCATTGGTACGGAGTCGCCAAGACAAACCAGAATGTGGTACTACAACACTCGATTTGTTTGCGTTATAACCAGATAACCAGTCATTGGATACTTGGCAGGCGGACATCATTGATTTGACTTTATCATGGTTTTAACGAGTCATTGCATACTGTACCTAATATAATTCATAATTGGATGATGCCTATGAATTGATTGCTTATATTAGGTGCATCATCCAGGCATGAATTATGAATAATTTATGATGCTTCATGATTGGATGATTTGGCTGGACCATGATCTTCCTCTGGCTGGATCCACCATTTCTTATTGTATTGACCATCATTCACCAGTCTTAAGCACTTGCACTGACCAAAGATGTACACCGAAGAACCATAATCCTGTATTACTAACCACCAAGCGGGCTATCATACTATTTGCATCCCCAAGCAACGGCCATATCATGGGTTAAAGGTCGAGGCGGACACCTCCAAAACAAGGGAAAGCAGTGTTTTGCGGCTAGCAGGTAGTCCCATTTTTGGGACTCGTGTGCTATGGGCTTGTCTCCAGGTGATTTCTTGATCATGGTGAGGCAATATGCACCAATCTGCGAGATCAAACACTTTTTTGAAGGGATATTTTAGTTTCCTTCGCTTTCGACCCTAGCAAAATCTGAATGGAATGTGCACCAAAAGTACATCCAACACATCCATTTGGGAAGTCTACAGACTGTGGACAGGTTCTACAGATTGCTTAGTAGGTCTGTCCATGCAAGTATTCTTGAAAAGAACCTGATCAGGAAATTTAATGCGCTTCCAAGATGTCAGCTTCTCGAAAACCCGATCAGTGGCTGAGGGCCGCTCTGGTGGTGAAATGATTTTTCTTTGCAACTTGGTGTACCCCAAAACCATCAGTTTTCTTATAATGTTTTCCTTCGAACATCGTGCATCCACCATCGCCCAATCACCAGGCTGCGGGCCGCATGGCACGCTTTCCTTTCTCTCGGCTTTCAGTGTAGTTCGCAGTCGTTCGCACGGCGCCGTGCGATCCACCCAACCGAAAGACGGTACAGTACGTAGCGTCCGTTTCGCAGCTGGAAAGACTTGAAGATCAGGTCATGACTAATCTCAACGGCACTGGGTCACCCGGAGTCTTCCCTACCAGATCACTAAGTTCACTGCACAGTTGCCCCCCTCATCAATCCTGGTCTACTGGGGGGCAAGGGGCTGATGTAACTATGGTGATTCGAACCGATGATTCATCGACCAGTTTCCCAAGGCTTTTCCGGCGTTTCCGTGCCATGACTTGATGTCCGCAGATCTTTCCGTGCACGGATCTTGGGGCACTAACTGGCACCACAGGTGCCCTGGCGTTGTCCAAAAGCAGTTGAAGCACTGGTGGATCAAGCCGCAACTTTCATGGGGGTTAACAACCAACAAGACCATAGGGAAAACAATGGTCAGTGATGGGGGAACCATGGGTACGGGGTTTTGACCCATAGCCATTCATTCATGTACTGCGGGATTGTTTCTTTCAATTTTCTGGTTATCCCTGCTTTTTGTTGAGCAAATTGATTTCTAGTTCACAATCAGCCTGGTTGATCATTTCTGGTACTCAACAGTTTCATGCAACTCTACCGCTTCTCATTCAGGGAGGTGCCTAATCTACTGCGTGCCATCCCAGTCCTCTCTGAATGAAGCTGATGAAGGTTGAGGCCACAGTTGGTTTGCAAACGTTGGATTACGAAGGTGGGACCTCGGATCGTTTGCTAAGTTGGCTCATAAGCGGAGGAAGTAATACTGACATAGCATACCTTATCTATTTACACTGGTGCTGTTGGTCAATGACTCCATGACTGGTTCATTTGCCAGTGATGGATCCTACATTGACATACATTAAGTGTAATCTGGTTCATAAGTTGGTTCATACATTCCAGCATTTCATTTCCGTTGCAATCACAGTGCTGTAGGTTTCGAACCACTATCAATTCATAGCTTGTAATCCATGACGGGGGTCATTGATGTATAAGCTATACAGGGTGTATAGTCAGTGATCATCCCCAATCGTTTTGGGATTGTCGGCCAACTGCACGACTCATCTTGAATGAAATCCAGAAAAACATGGCAAACCTGCTGCTTTTCCAGGCTCACATTCTCTTAAATGAACCTTGAAAACGAGAAGCTGAAGCCGATGTTGGAGATGATAGTCCCAGAATATTACGAAGGTTTGCTCACGCCAGCCAGATTAGGGACAAATCAACAATGATGCCCATGTAAATCATCAAGAATCACTAGGCCAACCAACAAGAAGTATCAACCTGATGACGACTTTGGACCTCATCGACAATGCTGATCACATGGAAGAAAACCTAAGAAAACCATGTGGCTGTTTCTCAAAATAGAGGTACCCCCCCAATCATCCTTGATTAATCATTTGTAGTAATAGAACAACCAGTTTTGGGGGTTCCCTATTTTAAGAAACACCATGTCAACACTTTCTCACCATTGCAATGCCAACACGAAAAACAACTGCTATTGGCTCGCAATAACGACGTCGCTGCTGTCATCATCAGTCCCTCGCTGCCCGCTGTCATCTGGTGACGGTCGTCGGGACGAAGCTACCTGAAACAAGATGCGCGCTGATCAGTCCGCCTGAAACGAGCTTCATTTTCCAATGGATCTTGCGAAACAACACAAGGTCGTTGGTTGTCAGCCATTGTGGCCATTAATAATGAACCACCCATATTGGTGGTAAATCATCCGCTAAGATCTGCCCTTAGATTCATCTTTCACTCAAGGCTTAGCTTAAAACCTTCCGAAACCTGATCATCCCACAGCAATCTACAACTTTGCTCAGCCGAAGTAGTGGGATTCAGGCCATGGGTGCTCCCGTGATCCACTTGACTTGGCCATGGCTATCACAGGATTGGTTGACGTCTGCGCTACCCTGGTACCCGATAGCCATGGTCCGCTGTCCCCGGTACCCGAGCTTCCCCACAAGCAGCGTAAGGGCTAGCGCAACTGGTGATTTCATTGCCTTCGGCTGTGTGCGTCGTGGAAATTCACCGGTGTTAGACAGACCGGACTTGTGACCACGACTTGACGACACGACATGATGTCTAGTATATATATATCATTTATTTAATCATTTACATCTATATAAAATATATCTACACATGTCAATTCATGTAATATGGGACATGTTACATCATGCTATTATATCTAACTTGCACGTGTAGACACAAACATACAAATAATCTTTGTAAATCCACATTTTCAATCGAACGAACGCGTACACATAATCATGAATCATTTGCCTGGACGCCATACGTACATATACATATCTATTCTTCAACCATCGCAACAAAAGAATAGCAGGTTAGCGCCATCGGTCAAACGGGTGTTGGCAGTTTCCAGGCCAACAGGAACAACAGACTAATTTTGTGGTCATGAAAGGGGATAGGCAACCCATTCCCATGACAACAGCAAACATGACCATGAACATAGAGAGTATTGGTAAGAAGCTTTTTTTCACGTCCATGAAAATAAAACTCATTCAGAAAACAGCCAGCATCAATTTCCCATCACAACCAAACTCAACCCGAGACCCCACTTGTAAATCACTTCACCCTTAGTCTACTTTAGCCGGTTCCACCTGTTGAGACGTTGCTCTATGGATAAGGACCCCCACAATACATCATGATACTCCCTGTACATGAATCAGGTTGTTGGATCCCCCACCTTCGGAACTACAAATCAAAGGTACCATGACTCAGGTGCAAGCCAATGGCGCGCCCATTCGGTGCACTCCAAACATGACCATTCTGTGTGGATTGGAGGGCGCTCTCCATTTCCATCCGTGAGGTTTGGGACCCTGTGAGGATAATCATCATGGTTATGACTAGGGAGCTTATGTTGGGCTATCACTGAGCGTCATGAACCAGGCTCATGATGAAAAGCTGGGTGATTTACCTGAGGATTGGTGGCCGTTCAACTATTGATGAACCATCCCTATGCCATCGTTAGCTACGATTGTTGACCATTGCCCATCATTCTCCAATCTACGCCATTGCTATCGATCATCATTGTGAATCACTATTCTCAATATCAATCCTTTGCCATCATTAAAGCATCGACCATCATCGACCATCATCAGCCATGCCATCATCAACTATCAGTAACTATCATTATCCACTACTGTTGATCACTAGCCATCATTGATTCATGGTATTGCCATATTAAAAAACAGATGTGATCTGGGTGAATAATAATGATGATAATAGTTATAATTATGTGTTGCTATCATTTTTTGCTTAGCCATTCGCCATTTGTTAGCCATCAATTTTTGGTCAGCAATTATTGGTGAATAATTTAATGCCTGGTTGGCGGTTTCAACCCCTATTAAAAAAATAAGTCAACCAGTCATTTGTTGATAAATACAAGGGAACATAAACATGTCAATCAAACCACCAACTAGTGGCTGAACTTAATCATTATTTTTAGCGATTTTCCCCTATCCTCAACCACTATAATCCCCCATCAAAATCGTCAATCAAAGCACCAACCAGGCCCCTGGTTCCCCTATCATTAACCATTGTTTCCCTTAGTATTGTTGGTCATTATCCCCCATGAAATTGGTGGGTTGATATTGAACCATGGCCATATCAGTACTTGTTCAACCATACCATTGTTGGTCATTATCCCCTATCATTCACCACTTTCAATGGGTCATAACCCTATCTTCAGCAGTACATATCTGGGGGTAACAACCCTTTACAACGGACTAATGGGTCACTAATATGGGGGTAATAACCACTATAAATGGGTCACTAATATACCCTATTAGTGTTGGTCATAACCTATTATTGTTGGTCATAACCATTAGATATGGTGATCACTATGAATGGATCATAACCCTTGTAAAACCCTATCTTCCCCATATCTCCACCAGGTGCGCAAGCCACTCATCCACAAGCGTCGCTTCGCACGCATGCAGCCAGTGCGGTCCTGCGGCGTCCGCCGAGCAGGTGGCGCCACTCGCGATGTTGCCTCGGGCGCGCCACGCGCCACGCGGCTGCACGCGGCTGGGAATGCCATGCAGCCAGGTTGGGGGCATGGCTGGTTGGTTAGTTTCCAAGGCAGCCGTTGGCAGCCACTCTGGGAGGGTAGTTTCCAAGGGGTTCTGAGTGGGATATTACCACCATGATTAAAAACCCGATTGGGCAGCCTACAAGCCCTACTATAACCATGGTTGGTTACCAGTTACCAAGTGGGCATGCATATCCAACTTTCAGGATCAATAGCCATCCATAGCCATTTTTGATCAACAGCCATCCGGTAGGGGTTGACTGGTATGGATCTATCATTACTATTGATCTTAATTGAATAGGAATTCGCGACTATGATATCGATACTGTCAATTGGTGAATTACATCCCTCATCACTCATATGACGATAGTGTTGGTGGTTCTTTGATTCATCAACGTCCAGTGTTTCCATGTTTTGAACGATTCACCATCAATACTCATCAAGAGGATACCCAAGTGATTCATGCTGGATATTGCTAGTTGATGTTTGGGGTCATTGACGGTTGATGAAAAGTGATGACCTGAGTCAACACGTCAAGACCCACCAGCGCAAGAAATGATTCATACAACACAACACATATGATCTCGATCAATTCTTTTTATCAACATTCAACCATGAACAATCATCAATCATCTGGAGGGTGGTTAATTAACCATTGAACATCGGATTTTGCATTTGTTGGCCAAGATGAAAGTTCATGATTTAACCTTCGGTTATCTACATACATAATTGATCATGTGACAAACTTTATAAATGGAACAAACAGGTTGTTAAAAGTCATGAATCACTTAGAACTGATCACAACATAAAGTGTTAACAGCGACTCATAACAATAATCTCTTGGTGATAATTTGTCGCTGTTTCCTTTTATCAGCGACCGTTGTAATGATTGCTGATTCAATAACCGTCAAGGCTGATTGATGGGTTCTACCCAGCAAAAAACTAGAATTGTGGGATATTGTGGGTCACCCCAGTGAACCAATCTAGTCAAGCTGTTGGGCTGTTCATCTACCCTTTGATTGGACGGTGAATCTTGAACCCTACTCCCTCGGAGGTCATCGTCAGCTCATGGCTATATCAACGACATGGGATAATTGGCGCGGGAACTTTCCAACGTAGATTCTCCCAGCAACCCGGTGAAATATGGATAATGATGGTTGAGTGAGCATCAAATTGTGATGGTCACAATGAAATTATCCAATCGGAACATCATGGCAACCCTGAGTAATTGATGCTTGCGGGTGACCGTTATGGATTAGCAGCAGCAAAAGGACATGAACCATGAATAACCATCAATAGCCACCAATAACCATCAATAGCCACCAATAACCATGAATAACCACCAATAACCATCAATATCCACCAATAACCATCACCCTCAAACCTGTTCCCAATCGCCCCTAGCTTGGCAGCACCCGTTTCTCACCATGAGCACACTGGGCTTCCAACAATCCGACAGAGGCGTACAGACCTGGCGACGTGCCGCGATGTGAAAACGTGAGCGCCTCTGGCGTGAAAATGTGGTGAGGATTTTGCAATGCAGGGTATACTAATGTTTGGCTTATTACTGTCAATGGTGAATAAACTGGATGATAGTTACTACTAGAACAGCTAAAATGGTTGGTAATCCTGCTGATACTTGGAGTGTACTGCTGCAGGGTACACTAATCTTGCTGATCACCACATACTAGTGGTAACCTAGTGATCTTAGCAGGATATACTAATCCTGCTGATATTTGGAGTGTACTGCTGCTAGATCTTTAAAACACATTGGTTCATGTTGATTCATGCGGCTTATCCGCCAGGCACCGTGCCGAATATGAAACTTGGAATTGATGCAAATGGCCAATAGTGGGGTTGTCGTTGTTGCTGTTGCTGTTGTTGTTGTTGTTGTTGCTGTTGCTGTTGCTGTTGTTGTTGTTGTTGTTGTTGTTGTTGTTGTCGCTGTTCTTGGTTTTTTGCTGATCTTTGTTGCTGTTTGTTGTTATTCTTGTTCTAGTATTGTTTGCGCTGTTGTTGTCTGCTTTCTTTTGATAACCGCTTACAAGCATCATTGCTGGTTATTGTGTTGATGACTGACAATTGGCATCATCGCTGCTCATCATTACTTGTTGTTGATGGTTGCCACCCACCATTGGTTGCACAATTCATCCAAAAACAAGGTAACGCCGCCCGTGAGGATGCGGGCTTATTTCAATTCGAGTTATCCATACCATTAACCAGCAGTTTTATAGGGTAAAACCCATGTCTTTAGAGGCTCAACATCAAGTTCACGAAGCAAGTGCAAGCGAACGCTAACATGCCCCACCCCACCCCACGTCTCTATGGGCGGCGTTAGCAAAAACAACAATAACTGTTGCAGCAATAACAGTAATAAGGCAACGTTAATCACCATTTACCAACATGAACCAACTGATTAGTTGTGATTAATGGTGGTAAATGATGGTACATGGTGGTTAATGTTGGTTAATTGGTCGCTCAGTGAGTCACATTAATCAGCATTGATTGAAGCACCATTATAGGGCTGCGACGCCGCTTCGCGCGGGTGAAGCGTGCATCGTCCGAGAGAAAGCAAACTATGGTGATGCCTCCTCTGGGAATGATGATTGTCAATGGCAAGACTACTCACCAGCAATCAGAAAATGGTTCGATGAAATTCTTATTGCAGATAAAACCTTTCAATCATGGAAAACCTAATAATTGATGATTAATCACTGGTTGTCAAACCCTTATAGTTGCTGGCTATCAAACCTTCAAACGATATATCTCATTGCAAGATATGGAAAATGCCACTTGATGATAGTTGGTAACTGTATGTTTCATAATACTGATGCTGGGTGGCTCAGGATGATGGGACAGCCCCCAGCTTCCTCGGAACTTAGTGGTGCTTGCTAGACCGAATTGCGCGGTGTTGATTACTAACAGTTCATTGACGTTGGTAACAATTAAATCATGGTTGCTGATACTATTCACGATCTGAATTTCCCCTATTCTCCCATGATTGTTGATTCGTGTTGGTTACAGTACTAACCCCAATGGCACCCCTAATTGCATTGCGACCTGCCAGGATCGCATCGCAGTTCCTACGGTTTGTCCCACGCAGTTCCGAGGGCCCGCCCCGTGAGGTTCCTCGTCCACAGTTTTGCTCATCAAGAGGAACCTCCACTTGCACAGCTTTTGCCTGCGCAGACGAAGATGTTGAGGATGATTATTATGGTTATCACAAGTTATCACCCTGCCACCTATTTGTTGAAAAGACTGGATAGTATTCAACTGGTGATGCTTGATTATGGCTATGAGAGTTGATAACATCTTCAACCAATTCATGGTGCTTTGGTTCGTGGTGATTAATTGACCGGATAGTGATAGCCGACAACAAGCAACAACCAAACGCGCCTATGGCTGATCTATTCGTAGTTCTGTTGGCCAGCTTGTAGGTATGGTACCATGATCCCACAAGCAAAGTGTACAGAGATCTAGCAGGACAAGCCGCCCTGAGGATCATACTATCTTGCCACAACCATGAAATCTTGGAATCATTCTGTTATATATGTACATGTGTGCTTTGTGGCAAATGCATCATTTATGTTGGGGGGCAAACAGTGCTGACACGAGGTTCATGATGTAGGTTCAATCGCGGCACTCAATACGACGGCTGGGAGCCAAAGAATACAAAGATCATCGTACAAACATCTTCCGTCGACGTGAGCAGTGTCAATCTTACAGGAAACCTTCCTCTGCAACAAATTCAGATGCTTTGAGAAATTCATCATGATACGATGACCATCCAAACAGGCAAGTGACCGATCGAAGCATTGTATCTTAAAGTTCCCAGGAGATCACGCCGCCCCCTGCATTCTTCCAACCCTGTGGGGTCTTCACTCGATTCCCTTCATGATTGAGATGTTCAACAGGGTATCCAACGTAAGAAACAACGGTGACAATGGATGGTCATGGATGTTGGCATATGCCAAGCAGTTGTTGCTATTGCTGAAGGGGTCACAGCACAACAGCAACTAGTCATGGCTTCCTCTTGGAACCGCCGGGGCGACCGGACAGACCCGCCATGGGGAGCGACTATTGCCACCCAGCGACTTCTTTGCGTCGGTCATCTCATCCGTGATCCTGCCTGAGAGTGCCACATCAACAGTTGGTGGCTGCATGGTGGTTGGTGGCTGATTACTTCGTAGTTCACCAGGCACCGAATTCTTAAGATTGGCGGTTTCTCCAAATATGGGTCCCCCAATATACAATGCGATGATGGGAGTCATGAACCAGCCAAATGTACTGGTCAACCGGCTTCCCATAAGGATGAATACCGAAAACCTATGCTAGACCGACGTTCATTTTCAAAAAACATGATACGATTGTTTTGGTAGTACTCATCTCAAATTAATCCATGGACAATTGTCCTTTCATCTCCTTCATAACAACGAAACCATGGCTGCTTGAGCCAGCTTCGTAAGACAGGCTGGATTTTTTCTGCACTTCCCTGGATACCTTTTGGACGCATCTGCCAATGTGCTTGCAAATGTATGTCTATATCCTATGCAAGATTTACATGTCCAAAACTAATAATGTATAGAATTACGAAATGTATAATGATAAATATAGGTGATTCATAATGATCTATACTATCCATATTGTATCAATATATGCATATAAATAGATACATACATATATAGATTTATACACATTTACCAATGCGATTCTATATATATGTATGTTCTTAAATATATATATATATATATACACATATTTTGATCATCACACAAATATATATATATATAAATAGATATATTATATATATATATATATATCAATCATATATCTATAAAAAAATAAAAAAAGACATATGCGAGTCTATATAAATAAAATAAATAAATAAATAAATATACATATATATATATATGTTATGATATATTTAAACAGATATATTTCTCATCACACACACATATACTATAATATCATGTCTCTATCTCTCTTATCCATCCTGCTGCCAGGTGACCGCAGCAATTGCAGGTGAAGCAGGTGGCCTCGTCGTAGCAGCTCGCCTTGACCGTGGTCACCTGAGGCCGTTGCGGGTGGACACCAGGGAGCTTAGACCATGGAAGGTTCCAAGGTTTCACCATGGGTTTCTCTACAGGTTTTTCTAAGGGATTCTAAGGTTTAGGGACCATGATTTTTCCAAAATTTCCCCAAGGTTTCCCAAAGGTTTCACCATGGTTTTTCTGGATTTCTGAGGGGTTCGAAGGTTGATTGACACCATGGGTTCCACCATGGGTTTCTATTGATTTCTAAGGCTGATTGGGTTCCACCATGGCTTTCTATGGTTTCCCCACAAGTTTCTACGGGTTTATGTAGTTGATGAAATTGATTCATGTACAGTTGAGGTTTCATCACGGGTTTCACCATGGGTTTCCACTGGTGAATCAATTGGTTTAACCATGGCTTTCTCCATGGGTCTCTCAGGTTCATGTAGTTGATAAATATGGAATTTCCAAGGTTTTATACCATGGATGGGTAGTCTATGGGTTTCTAACGGTTGATTAACGGTTGACACATGAGGTTAGGTTTCTAAGGTATAGATTAATGGTCGATTATGGCTGATAAATGGTCGACCAATGGTTGGCTAATTGTCAAGCAATGGTTGACCAGTCGTTTATAACGGCTTATCACTGTTTTTTGTGGTTGATAGTCCAAGGTGAGATGAGAAGTAATTCAGAACAATTGTATAACTAAGGGGTTCAATCGACCAAACAGGTTCAACCATTGTTTTAATGGTGGTGGAAACCCAGGGTATCTGCTTGCCTTTGCCAGGTTCTTTTGTTCCAGCGGTGCCTCTCTCCTCTAGTGGAATGTTGGACAGCGTACCGCACCCAAGACGGAAACTCCCAATTGATCGCCGTAAGAACATGTCACTGTTCCAAGCTAGTCTACCATCTATAATCTATAGTAATAAACCGTCCATTTGGGAGTCCCCTATGGCTTGAGAAACCACCAAATAGCTTGGAAAGTTAGGCATTTCTACAGATGAGTCAACCCTCCACAGCCCCAGGGAAACCAGGCACAAACCATCAAACCCAGTCACGCACTGCAGGTCCGCGTCAAAGGGCACGTTGGAGATGATGGCCCAAATGATGATACTCGGACAGCAACGCTTGCATCGCGAGGGTTTTTGGCCAATCTTTCCCTGATTTGGAAACAAATTACTTAATAATAGTCACTTATCAATAGTTACTGCCATCGCTAGATTTCGGAGGCGGATGGAAATGGATGGGAATGGATGGAAATGGATGGAAATGGATGGAAGGGATAAGTCAAACTCCCGACATCTAAAACTATTGAAGTATTCAACTACCTCACCAGTTGGTTGGTCCATTTTTTTCAACGAAAACTGCAGCTCTGTATGTTTCACCTGAGTCCCTACGAGAAAAAACAATGCAAATGTGTGCTCTTTGGGTTTCTATTTCTGCTTCCCATCATTTGTCTTTATCGTTTCTTTAGATCCTATATTTCTGTGGCTTCTCCAAGTATGCCGTCAACTTGGTCAACATCTTCGGACAACTTCCCAACCTGTTGGACTGTGCCATAGTCCGCTGCCAAGGCTCAACATAATGATGCTCATCACTGGTCCCCTCTTTGATGGGCTAAGAACGTCCACGATCTTCTCCACTACGCTAGCTGCCTGAAGCTGTGGAGGAGGGGTGACTTGACCCAACTTTGGGAAGCTCCTTGCAGCTTGCCCATCTTACCGATGTTGGGCACCTTGTGCCCCCAGCTGTTCACATCCTATGGCCAGATCAGACTTTGTGATGTGAACTACCTAAAGTTTTGGATGGGTTATGAGCCATACCCATAGAAACCATGCGGGATCTTCATCTTTTTGAAGCACCCATGGGATGGCACGTACATGCACATACTTCTCCCATACAGGATTCCAACACAATTCCAAACACCTTCCTGTTGCTTCTGATTTTTCTGAAGTGCTCTTTCGAACTCGCAATACACAGCACTGCACAGCTATGGCGGAGACATCTATAAATGGCCCAGTCCTATGATGGTGATAAATGAAGAACAAACAAGGTGGCACCACACAAGGAAGATGTACCAATAAGAATCGATTAGTTGGATGTATCCAAAATTCAGGTAGGGGGTATCATCATCATCATCATCATCATCATAATCATCATCATCATCATCATCATCATCATCATCATCATCATCATCATCATCATCATCATCATCATCATGATCATGATCATCATGATCATCATGATCATCATGATCATCATGATCATCATGATCATCATGATCATCATGATCATCATGATCATCATGATCATCATGATCATCATCATCATCATCATCATCATCATCATCATCATCATCATCATCATCATCATCATCATCATCATCATGATCATGATCATCATGATCATCATGATCATCATGATCATCATGATCATCATGATCATCATGATCATCATGATCATCATGATCATCATGATCATCATGATCATCATCATCATCATCATCATCATCATCATCATCATCATCATCATCATCATCATCATCATCATCATCATGATCATGATCATCATGATCATCATGATCATCATGATCATCATGATCATCATGATCATCATGATCATCCTCATCATCCTCATCATCCTCCTCCTCATCATCATCATCATCATCATCGTCATCATCATCATCATCATCATCAACATGTCTTTGATTGAATTAAGCATGAATGACATAATTTGTGTAGAAACCTACCATGGGGTTACACCATTTCTGGGAGACCGTTCCCCCTGTACAGCGCCGCTTGTACTCGGCTCCAAGCCCCTCCCAAGCAACACTCCCACCGTTTCCACACAAAGCTGCCGTGGGCATCGAATAGCGCCAGTCCCGTCCAGTTTTGGGATACGGCAACGAGGGGTTGCCTCAGTTCGCCGGAGATCTGGCAGCTGATGGATTCTGATGGATCTCACGGTGCAGAGAGGAGGTCACCGACCTGGCCATGGATCTCTTGGGACACCTGCGGTGATTTTCCATTGGCACCAGAGCCAGCTGCTTGGCCCGACTCCGGCCCCAGCCAGCACCGTGGACATGACTACAGTGGCTTGTTAGCTTATAACTGGCGGTACCAGCCAGAAGTGACTGGTACAACTTACGAACTTTTGGGTGCAAACTTTTACCCCCAATAGCCCATCGCAGGATGTGAACTGAATGGTGAATGATGGTGATCATTACATATCATTGCTGATCATCCGTGTCAAAGCGTAGAACAACTTACCACATAGGGAAGTAGCGAATCGTTCGTCGGTCTTCACATACCTGCTGCTTTGATGGGTGTGGTTCAACCCTGGTCATTCTGCTCACATACCCAATAGTTGGGTATGTGCCAAACTGGTGGTAACCCCAAAACCAATGGTTTGCCAGCAAAATGAACATTTTTTGGTGGGTAAGAATGGTCACCCTATGGCTTGGCACATACCCAGTTGCGCCAACAGAGATCTTTGGATTCCAAAACTTTCCCATGAAGAGAATCCTGTGCCGTTCGGGACCCAGTTCAGCGGCCCGGCACTGCTTTCTCCATGGTCATGATGGGACACCCAGGGAGGCAATCATCCTCAAGGGCCCCAACTGAAGCTATGATCTTCGGATGGGTGAAACTTGAGATTAGATGGATAAACTAAGACCATCATTGGAAGTCTGGTGATCTTGATGGGTAACTAAGGCTGATCATTGGAAACCATCAACTTGATGAGGATACAATCTGTGACAGTGACCATCTTGATCCCTTCTTGGGGTTACGGTGATGTGCTATTTTGCAGACATTTTGGCAGTCATCTCAAGGCCAAAGCAAGCTTCAACCATCGTCATGAAATCTTTTTAGGCTAAGACTAGTGTCAACCATCACTGAACCATTCTCATTGACACTGCTAATACCATTTGTCAATGGTGTCAATTGTCGTTACCAATCCTCATCAACCATCATCTTGAAACCTTTATCAAGCGTCATCAATCATCAACCACGATGACCAATCATTCAAACACTACAACCAATCATTCAAACACCATAATCAATGATTTAACCACTATGATCAATTCTTCAACCATCATGATCCATCATTCAACCATATTTAACCACTATGATCAAGTATTCACCCACCATCATTCAACCATTATGATCAATTATTCTTATTCACCCACTATAACACATTTCAACCCACCCTGAACCATTCGCCACCCAGGTCAGGATGTCACTGATCCCCTGGGGTGGCGCCCCGCGCCGCCCTGCCGCCACAAGACGGTTGGGCTCCGTCCGAGCGATGCCGACCTTGCCGTTCTCGCTGGAAGCTTCCTGGCGGCAAGTCGAGCGGTTTATAGATTTGGTTAATAGATAAGGTCTAGACTATGGTTTTATAGGACGGTTGGGCTCCGTCCGAGCGATGCCGACCTTGCCGTTCTCGCTGGAAGCTTCCTGGCGGCAAGTCGAGCGGTTTATAGATTTGGTTAATAGATAAGGTCTAGACTATGGTTTTATAGATTGCCAAATAGATTTGTCTAGACTATAAATTGTGGTTAAACAATTATTTGGTTAATAGATAAGGTCTAGTTAACATGGATATGGTGTTACTGAAGGTTTATAGATTTGGTTAATAGATAAGGTCTAGACTATGGTTTTATAGATTGCCAAATAGATTTGTCTAGACTATAAATTGTGGTTAAACAATTATTTGGTTAATAGATAAGGTCTAGTTAACATGGATATGGTGTTACTGAAGGTTTATAGATTTGGTTAATAGATAAGGTCTAGACTATGGTTTTATAGATTGCCAAATAGATTTGTCTAGACTATAAATTGTGGTTAAACAATTATTTGGTTAATAGATAAGGTCTAGTTAACATGGATATGGTGTTACTGAAGGTTTATAGATTTGGTTAATAGATAAGGTCTAGACTATGGTTTTATAGATTGCCAAATAGATTTGTCTAGACTATAAATTGTGGTTAAACAATTATTTGGTTAATAGATAAGGTCTAGTTAACATGGATATGGTGTTACTGAAGGTTTATAGATTTGGTTAATAGATAAGGTCTAGACTATGGTTTTATAGATTGCCAAATAGATTTGTCTAGACTATAAATTGTGGTTAAACAATTATTTGGTTAATAGATAAGGTCTAGTTAACATGGATATGGTGTTACTGAAGGTTTATAGATTTGGTTAATAGATAAGGTCTAGACTATGGTTTTATAGATTGCCAAATAGATTTGTCTAGACTATAAATTGTGGTTAAACAATTATTTGGTTAATAGATAAGGTCTAGTTAACATGGATATGGTGTTACTGAAGGTTTATAGATTTGGTTAATAGATAAGGTCTAGACTATGGTTTTATAGATTGCCAAATAGATTTGTCTAGACTATAAATTGTGGTTAAACAATTATTTGGTTAATAGATAAGGTCTAGTTAACATGGATATGGTGTTACTGAAGGTTTATAGATTTGGTTAATAGATAAGGTCTAGACTATGGTTTTATAGATTGCCAAATAGATTTGTCTAGACTATAAATTGTGGTTAAACAATTATTTGGTTAATAGATAAGGTCTAGTTAACATGGATATGGTGTTACTGAAGGTTTATAGATTTGGTTAATAGATAAGGTCTAGACTATGGTTTTATAGATTGCCAAATAGATTTGTCTAGACTATAAATTGTGGTTAAACAATTATTTGGTTAATAGATAAGGTCTAGTTAACATGGATATGGTGTTACTGAAGGTTTATAGATTTGGTTAATAGATAAGGTCTAGACTATGGTTTTATAGATTGCCAAATAGATTTGTCTAGACTATAAATTGTGGTTAAACAATTATTTGGTTAATAGATAAGGTCTAGTTAACATGGATATGGTGTTACTGAAGGTTTATAGATTTGGTTAATAGATAAGGTCTAGACTATGGTTTTATAGATTGCCAAATAGATTTGTCTAGACTATAAATTGTGGTTAAACAATTATTTGGTTAATAGATAAGGTCTAGTTAACATGGATATGGTGTTACTGAAGGTTTATAGATTTGGTTAATAGATAAGGTCTAGACTATGGTTTTATAGATTGCCAAATAGATTTGTCTAGACTATAAATTGTGGTTAAACAATTATTTGGTTAATAGATAAGGTCTAGTTAACATGGATATGGTGTTACTGAAGGTTTATAGATTTGGTTAATAGATAAGGTCTAGACTATGGTTTTATAGATTGCCAAATAGATTTGTCTAGACTATAAATTGTGGTTAAACAATTATTTGGTTAATAGATAAGGTCTAGTTAACATGGATATGGTGTTACTGAAGGTTTATAGATTTGGTTAATAGATAAGGTCTAGACTATGGTTTTATAGATTGCCAAATAGATTTGTCTAGACTATAAATTGTGGTTAAACAATTATTTGGTTAATAGATAAGGTCTAGTTAACATGGATATGGTGTTACTGAAGGTTTATAGATTTGGTTAATAGATAAGGTCTAGACTATGGTTTTATAGATTGCCAAATAGATTTGTCTAGACTATAAATTGTGGTTAAACAATTATTTGGTTAATAGATAAGGTCTAGTTAACATGGATATGGTGTTACTGAAGGTTTATAGATTTGGTTAATAGATAAGGTCTAGACTATGGTTTTATAGATTGCCAAATAGATTTGTCTAGACTATAAATTGTGGTTAAACAATTATTTGGTTAATAGATAAGGTCTAGTTAACATGGATATGGTGTTACTGAAGGTTTATAGATTTGGTTAATAGATAAGGTCTAGACTATGGTTTTATAGATTGCCAAATAGATTTGTCTAGACTATAAATTGTGGTTAAACAATTATTTGGTTAATAGATAAGGTCTAGTTAACATGGATATGGTGTTACTGAAGGTTTATAGATTTGGTTAATAGATAAGGTCTAGACTATGGTTTTATAGATTGCCAAATAGATTTGTCTAGACTATAAATTGTGGTTAAACAATTATTTGGTTAATAGATAAGGTCTAGTTAACATGGATATGGTGTTACTGAAGGTTTATAGATTTGGTTAATAGATAAGGTCTAGACTATGGTTTTATAGATTGCCAAATAGATTTGTCTAGACTATAAATTGTGGTTAAACAATTATTTGGTTAATAGATAAGGTCTAGTTAACATGGATATGGTGTTACTGAAGGTTTATAGATTTGGTTAATAGATAAGGTCTAGACTATGGTTTTATAGATTGCCAAATAGATTTGTCTAGACTATAAATTGTGGTTAAACAATTATTTGGTTAATAGATAAGGTCTAGTTAACATGGATATGGTGTTACTGAAGGTTTATAGATTTGGTTAATAGATAAGGTCTAGACTATGGTTTTATAGATTGCCAAATAGATTTGTCTAGACTATAAATTGTGGTTAAACAATTATTTGGTTAATAGATAAGGTCTAGTTAACATGGATATGGTGTTACTAAAGGTTTATAGATAAGGTTTCTATACATAATAGATTTGCCTTTGGTGTTACTAGATTTGTATAGATACTGTTTGGCTGCAAAACATTGAATTTATAAATATGGATCTATGTACTTCTACAAATAAATATGTACATTTGTAAATACATGTGGCCGAGCATACATGTATATTAGTATTTTTCAAAAAATAAATAACTATATATATATACACGTATCTATGGATATATGTAAATGAATACACATTGTACGTATCTCAGCTTCACCATGCTACATAAACACACATCCTCTGGATGAATGTGTATGGTGTAGCACAATACATGTAGATATATTGTGATATATGAAAGATATTCATCATATGATCACCCCATGCATTTTTCCATTCGAACCTCCTCGACCGCTCGTTCTTGATGGTAAGACTATAAATTTTTGACCAGTCAAACTCTCCAGCTCTCCACTGCAACTGACAACCTTTTACTATGGAGTGGACCGTTGGAGTTTATGACAACCCACATGCCAAGGAGGACCACGCAAGGGTGTGGCCACTCTTAGGTCTTTGATACCTTCCGAACAAGCAGCATCTTTAGCTGGTTGGTAAATCTCCCTTCTTATATCCAGCCCTTAACAACCACCAAGCCTTGATGATACACCAGCTACTCTGGAGCAACTAGAGGTTCAATAGTGGATCCAGCTCACCAGTCGCTCCAAATGTGGCCCAGTTTCAGTTTGTGAGAGCACTTGTAGCACAATCTTCCTGAGACATTTGGCGGGCACCGTTGTGAACATGAACCTCACTACTTGGGAGCGGCTCCAGCTTCTTGGGATGTCCAAAGTGGCCACACATTGCAGTTCCGTCATATCTGGGGCATCATGATTCTTGCGAACAGCATGATCCCACGGACAGGAATTGTGTTAACTATTAAATCTATGTATAAGGAAATGTATTGATACCAGTCAACGGCGCCTTTGTAAAACAAGAATCCAGGTTGTTGTGTGGTGCACTTTTCAAGATAGTCAAGATAAACCTTCTGGCCCTGTGAAACACAACTTGCTATGTTCGTATTCCAGCATGAACATGGATACATCATACTTTGAAACTCATAAAATGCAACGGTTGTCTTTTTCACTGAAAGGATCTACACTCACATACGTCCAGTCTATCTACTCACATACGTCCAGTCTATCTACTCATGTCCAATGTATACACAAATATCTATGTCGAATGTATCTGCATTGTATCTATCTACATCTAGATCTAGATCTATAGATCCAAGCCAATCTTGACCGAGGCCGAACTCGCTGAACGCTCGCCACAACGACAGAAATCACCGGAGCGATTGCGGTAATGAACCAACGCCGCGTGCCTCACAACGAGATCCTTGTGGAGCAGGTTCCCGGGGGTCCCATGGCAACGGTGTGAGCTGCGGCCAAGATGAGCTGAGGCTCATGTATGCTGCCGGTGGTATCGTTTTCTCTTCCTCAGCTCCAGCTCCAGGTGCGACTTCTCCATCTTCAGCTCCACCTCCAGGGGTCAACGGGGGATCCATGGAGATACATGGGGTACCCTCAACCACTCTCCGGAGGCTTTTGGGAGCACACCTTTGACAAAGCCATCTGGGGGGCTTCTCAGAATAGGAACCCCCCAAGTCATGCGTGGTTTATCACATTTTATTACAATGAATGATTAAAATGGGATGATTTGGCGGTACCCCCAGCTATTAAGAAACCACCATTAATGGTGATCAACAAACTTACAACCATCCAAACTTCATATGATGCATTTCCCAACAGTGGTTGGATAGTGTGAGGATCTGATCATTCACATGATGTCCCACATGTCGTCAATCGTAGGTAGCGATGGATTCCTTTTTTCGTACCACCCTCCAATGAGTTTATATTGTTATGAACTGGCTTCCCAATCAACATCTAGGATCATGAATAAGCCTAATGATCTTCCAGGATTCCACAAATGTATTTTCCCCCAGGAATCAATGAACTACCATGGGGCTTTCACCACTGAGTCATTCAACTACCATGGTGTTCACCAGACATCGGAGGCTTTGAAATCCTGTCCCTGGACTCCTGTCATCCAATGCCCACACCATGGTGTGAAGCCCTTGGATCTACACGTGAGTTGTCCACACCGATGCCCACGAGATTCACCGGCGGATTCATCGATCCAGCTGTGACCCGCTAAACAACCATCATGAATCGCAGGATTGGCCCAGCTGAATCAGCAAGGATTGCTTAAACCGTTGACCAGTTCCCGGGCTTCACATGGCTTCACTAGAAAGTTAACCAGTTAGTAGTGCTTGCTATGATCCGCTACTTCCTGACCATTGGCTCAGCTGCCCCTGCCACCACTGAACCAAATTTGGCCATGTCAGAAGCACGTCATACACGAGCCCAACTGGTGCTGAAGCTGGTGCTATGGGCAACCAAGTTGGGAGCACAAGAATCATCATTATCAGCCATCATTAACCATTGTTGAATCATCACTGACCACGAATAATTGCCGATCATCATCAATGGTTTGTGATCAACTTTTGTTGTTGTTGTTGTGGTTGTGTTGTTGTTGTTGTTATTATTATTGTTGTTGATGTTGCAATAACAAGAAAACACTATCTGGAAAATTCAACCCGCCCTTCATAGAATTCCTTTTCAATATTAATTGATTGAAATATTGCCGACATTTGCTAGATCAAGGATTCCCCCAGCAAGAAGCTAAAGCATTTGCTCAAAACAACTGACCTATTCTCCTAGACAATTGTCAACCATTTCTAGAGAGTAGTCCCCACAATTGTCCTTTCAAAACTCGAACGAGCCATTGAACTATTGCCAAAACTTGCTGGAACAAGATTTCCCTCTAATAATAAAGCCAAGACCTCTATTTTGAGATATCAATCAACTCCAGGGACCCCCTAATGATAAACGCTTAATGCATATGTGTTTTCATTGACAGGGGGTACCAACCATTTCATTGCCTTTCAACTACCACAATTAATAAGCGGAACTTGAAACAAAGATCCTGAATCTATTTGCGGGGCTGTTTTGGGTAGGGAGAAGGAATTAATCATTGACCATTACTGGTAAACCGACCTGGAAATGGAAAATCCACCATTTATAGTTAGTTCAACCATAGAAAAATGGTGAATTGTAGCTTCCAGGTTAGCTTGCCCGAGAGCATCAATATCACTCATATCTTAAGATTGACATTTGCGCGCGCCTTCGTCCTCTTCTTCTTCTTCAACAGCCTCTTCTTCCTGAGCACCAGCACGCACTACGAGCACTTTCCAGCAGCAGGTTCTTGCAGTTGCTACTCAATGAATCAGAAATTTCTACTAGTGACTTGTGGCCAATGTTGGCTGTAGCAAATTGGTTTCTTACAAGTTGGCCAATTATCACAATACCCGAGTGACTTGTGTATTGATGGCAAATTATCGCAATCTCCAATGAGTCAGCTGGTCTCAAATAATGATCCTATGAAAGCTGCTCGAGATTTGTGATGTTTCACGCGTTTGAGTACTCAGCAACTGTACACGATTGGTCTGAGGCTCAGCACATGCGGAGTAAGTTGCAACTCAAACTAAGGACCCCAAGCAATGTCCTCAAAATGAACGTGCTTTGATCATTTTCACCATCTGATTGTATCATCAGAAACGCCAAGTTTGTCCAACCTTTTTCCAAGCCTGAGATGTGTCTTTGTATTGTATGACAAGCATGTCCAGCGGATGTATACACAATACGGATGAACAATATACCTGCATACGTTTGCATACCATGGTGATACCCATGTACGCACTTCCATGTGCATATCAACTACTGACAACTTTACTAAAATGGATCGTGGACATGGACTAATTGTAGGAAATAGCATGCTCCACATTGGCAAACACAAATCCATTTGGCAAACTCCTTGAAACAGAACCACCTGACAAATACTTCACATCCGGACGTCAGAATAATCATTGAACCATCTGATACAATTTATTGGTTGATGTCGTCTTTGTTGCTTACAGCCATATGACAATGATTGCCCCATACAGTGTGGATGTTCAGCGTGTAGCAGGGCACTCATTGCTGTACGTTTCTTCTTACACGGTCTTGTTGCGCAGTTCTTGTTGCGAAGTCATGGCTTCGCCACAGTCGATCCCTCACCAACAGGATGATACCACCAAGTCTGGAAGACAACATCATCATAGCATGAGAACCACATGTTTATAGTGCGATCAGTGGTGGCACTTACTAATCATCCAAGTTCATAGCCATTTCTGGGTGGTATATCATTCATCTGGTAGTTTACATCTGGTATGTAATTTATAGGGTGTATATATATATATATTAATACATATATGTATATACATATATGGTATATACGGTACCATTCATAGCTATGTCTGGCATAAACATACCATGCCATACCCACAGGGTCGTCCACACCATTGGGCAACCACGGTTTCACCTGCCAAGGATCATCACCTTCGCCTCGTCCCTGAACTCCTGGCCCAGCGAGGGATCACCCATGGTTTAGACACGAACCGACAAGGAGACAGTAGGAAGCATCAGGCTATGCATAGGCTATGCTCCCGGGCATCCAACAGCTAGTAGCAGGTGGTGGGAAGCTAGGTGCAGCTCGTGGGAGGCTCAGGTCCATCAGCAAGTTGGAGCAACCCCTTCCCTGCGCCTTGCGTTGCTATGCCAACAGTTCATTGATGCATGCCCATCCTTGAACTAAGAATCCCTATATGCCAAGAATCCCTACATCCCAACATGATCCAAAAGGGGTGGATTTCTAACGTCATAAGAATCTCTGGATACCCCATCCGCTGGGCGTTTCGATTTCCCATGTCCTCCAGCTCCCTTCATTTCTTTCTTCATCTCCGCGTACAACTGCGCGTTGGACAGCGGCAACTCGGCCTCCATTTCCAGCATCATCCGATCCTCAGCTCGAACAGCTCGAGTTCGTTCCCTTGAAGTAGCTTGGCGCGGGGGAGTTCATGGGCCAGTGGCCCTTATAAGCCATGACTTAGCTGAGTAATAAGCACCATGTAGTACAAATCCACCATTTGGCAACTTAGCTCATGAACTATACCATGATGAATGGTCAGCTCCAAAAAGCTGTCCCAATCGATGGAAGCTCCATGTTTTCAGAGTTTCGCAACTGGGAATCAGGAAGTTGTTCCAACTTCATATCCATATCAATAGTCACCAAATTGCTGGTGATCCCTGGCGAATGGCCTGAGTATCTTTGAGCAATCGCTAGTGATCTTTAGCTGGTTGCTGCTGTCCACTCCTATGAAAGATATTAGTCAACCAACCAATCATTTGTTAAAACGCTTGGGAAGATTGAAAAATACTGATTGTTGGTCATTTTCCCCTATCATTAACCATTGTAAATTGTTATATAAGCCGATTATAAGCCCCAAAAAGCGCTGAAAATTCTCCATTAAGCCACCAACCAGCTGGCGCAATTAGCACCGGTGCCTTACTTGCCAGGAGTCTTCAGAGACCTTCTTGACGTAGCTCTTCAGCTCCACCAAACTTTCGCACAACCTGAGCCATCCACCAGTTGCAGCTACAGCGCGGCTTGCTCCAAATCGCTGGGATACAGCTGGCTCCGAATCCCTCCCAACTAGCGGGGAGTAACTTGCTTCCCTATTGGAGAATTCCGAACAGCTAGCATTTTTAGCAAACTGACCCAGTCTCATGATGCCAGTGTCAGGATGCTTGGCCTCAAAAACTGGACCAAGCTGGTTCACCACCAAAGCTACCAGCTTGTGCAACCCCAGACAGTCAGCCCAGAGACATGTTCGGCCGGGCCAGCGCAAAGTACTCCTGGGCGCATGTTGGGTGTGAGGTGATCAGCCGCCAGTTGAAGGTTCCACACCAGGAACTAAGATACCGATGCACAATTCACCTGGGTAACAGCAACAAGTTGAAACACGAGTAGTGCAGCGGAGGGTACCACAATCCATGACCAAATCTTATCAATGGTACCGAGAGGAATTCCACAAGTACCGAGATATCCACACTGAGCTGCCATACACCAGCCACAAAACTTCATTTCGCAGCGATTTGGTGCGAAGACTCCCAAACCATGAGATGCGCAACTGACTATTACCGTGCTTATGATAAGCACGTACAGTTAGAAGTCAGGATAGAAATAGTCATTCATTCACATAGTGATTTCATGTAAAATACAAGTCTTGCAACCATCAATGGATATAAGAACTTGACTTGGTGGTTCAAACCCATCCCCAAATAATTGTCAATCAGATCATTTCCAGGTATGGTTTAAAATAGCAAAAATTTGAAGGCACCAACCTAGCAATGGATACTCCACCGTTTCAAGATGCAGAATGTAACAGCCAAGACTCCCACACGCTGAGATGCAAGAAGCAGTCGATAGGCACACCTTTGGTCACCTGTATTCGTGAGAAGACGAAGCGCCAGTTGAACTCGCCGTCACCCACACACGAATCATGCTGATCCGTCTCTTGCTCTCCTGAGTGTGGATGGTCAACCCACGGGGTTGTTCACACTTGGAGGTCTGGGTAAGCATGTGGCCTGGCATGGTGCGGCTCATCCTTTCAACCCAGGGTTGCAAGCTAGTTGCAATGGATCCAAATGAGCCATCAAAGGTTTTCTTTTTTGGCTGCGAATATGTCAGGGTGAAGTAGGTCTGCCAGCCTCCGCTTGGCAACCTACATGTCCATGTCCTTTCAGGCAACATTTTCCTATCCTTACTCTCCCACCAACGTGATCACCTTGACAGAAGTTAGCAACGCAAACTCCTTCGGATGGTGACTTTCGAATGTGGTCCAAGCCTTGCTTCCGCCGGAACCACTGCAGTGCAGCCTGTAAGGAAGAATGCCCATGGTGTTGAGCGTGGGAATACTTGCAATCAATCTGTTGCAAACAACAAGCCAAGCTCAGTTGATCACCAATTACCGTGTATCATTTGCGGATGACTATTCTTGGTGTAATTGCTTGTAGTACGGATGTATCTTTTTTGCAAACCACCATAAACCATCCGCACTTATGGATCACCATCGTCGATTGTGTTCTTGTTTGCTATCATGTTCTGTCGTCCGTTACTGATCACAATCACCATAACCTAAAACCAATCATAATATGAACAACTACATGCCAATATTAACGGCTATATAACCATTCTCAACCCTCTCTATGATCACCATTTCCGATCATGGCTACAGCATGTTGCAGCCTGTGATGACCTGCTACTAACCATTGTCAACCCTAGCTTTTTTCACCATCGCAGCTTTCAAGCAAGTTTCTGGGTTGTGGACCATTGTAGGTTCTGCAATCGATTGAGCAGCGGGCGCGAATGCTCACATTCTCCCGCTGGTCGCCATAATCATCAATGCCTGAATCCAGTTAGCAGCTGGTTTACCGCTGAGACTTATCATGATCCCCCTCAGAAACCTGGTTGCGATAAAAATCTGCAGCTTTAATAGGTAAGCCAGCTAAAAATGGTGGATTTTCCAAGCAAGCAGCTTAGTTTACCAGAAACTGATCTACCAAAATCAGCTCCATTTGTTGGTTTAACATAGGGAGCTTGAAAATAGTCAACATTTGTTGAAAACCAGCCATTATTAATATAGGGAACCATGTTTAGGTGGTACACCATTTTTGGAAAAAAACATGGCCATTGCAGTTGTGTCGAAACTGCCACTTCTAGTCATTTATGGACATGCCATGACTTACCAATATGGTCATAGCCGTCCAAATTACTGTAATGTTCCAAATCATGAGGGAAACTACCATTTGTTTGGACAAACCCCGTTATGCAGTTGCAAGCAGCGAGCAGTGGAGGCCATTGGAGGCCCAACAGTCAGCAGTTCCGGAATCCCAGGGATTGTGAATGAACAGTGACCACTCACAATTGGTTCACAACTTTTGTCCAGTTATGGTAGTTGCGAACCATGATCAAAAGATCGTCCGATTTGTTTCAGAATGTTTCGGATGTGAAGCGATCCATTCCCAGTGTTAGAACAAGCCCGGAACTGTCTTCACCATCAAATTCCTACGAAAAACTCTGATGAAACGACAAAATCCGCCGCAGAATCATCATCTACTGCCACGTACCACGCCAAAATCTAGAGGGCTGTCTCCCCAGGCCCCTGTAACCGCCCGACTAAATCAACACTTTGAGCAGTAAAATCATCAGCCAACAGCAATGGAGGTGACGCTGATCACGAGGTCCGCAGGATAGGTCCGTTGCTAGCGATTGTGATATCTCGCATTTTCTGCCAGCTGATCCTAGTTTTTTATATCAACTTAACTGGGAGACCCCCACCTCATCCCACCTTAAGGGAGGGAATTAGTAAAAGTCCCCACTAAACTGTCCAAGTCACACATCCTCATCTGCAAATCGTGCACCGTCCAACAGATTAAGCGAATCTCCACCTCAAAAAAGACATCTCCAAGTGTTGGAAGGGGTTGGGTGTTTGCCCCAAGGAAAGCAAAAACCCTCAGCTTGGGTCAGCATGGCTCCCAGAAGGTTTTCCAACCTTCAAAACTCAGTTGCTGGAGTGTGTCCACAGGTGTCTATGGCCATCATGCACCAGCGAATTCGATGCTGTTTTCCGACTAAACATGCAATGACAATTGCTGACTTTGGGCTCACCATCCAATTTTCAGGACCACCCCATCCACAGCTTCCCCCAGTCGTAGGGGTCACAGTCTTTGTGGGTGAGTTGCAAATGAAGGAAGGTTCGCACTGGATATGAGCCAACCAACGGGCTTACATCGAGGCTGCTCCCAGTGACCATAGGATTTGGTGACCGTGGCATTCTGTGGCTCATTGATTCCACCAGCTTCCCTGCTTCAGCATCGCCAAGGATTGCTGCTAAGCGCAGGTAAGAATGGGCAGGGCCCCAATTTTTTCCCATCCTTGTATCTGGCGACAGGAGCACCAACCGGCAATAAGTGCCCGCCCTAGCTTGCGAAAACAACATCGCTTCAGTTCACTGCCATTTTTTGCAACGCTTCTCCGATCGGGGCCACGCCCACATGGCTTTGGCACTATCTGATCGCCAAGCGACTTCCATGGCAGGTGGTTGCAGAAGTTTGCTCACCTCAAAGACGCCATCGCTGGCTCACCGTGACATCGACACTGACTGATGGACAGAAAATGATGACCATCAGGATAAAATTGACAGTGAACATCAGTGATATCATAAAATTGATTGAAAAACATGATAAAATTGATAGAATTGACACTGAACAAATTCCATCAATATGTTTCCATTAATATCTATTCTGACGACTGATAGCATTCATCAATATGTTTCATCGGTATATGTTTCAACTACTATGTTTAACAGGAGAACGTTCCATCAATATGTTTCAACTACTATGACAGAATATGACAGAATGAACTACTATGACAGAATATGCCGGAATCAGCTATTTAACATCAGGATGACGTGTTTCTCCGGACAACATGTTTGTCCTCGATCCTGGATAAACATGCATCCTGGATCACCAAGATCCATTCATTGCGGCGAGTTTGTCCAAATCAACAGTATCAAGCCACCAATCTATTTGTTGGCCTGAAGACTGCCTCAAACAACGGGTGTCAAGCCAGATTGATTCTGAAGTATGCTGCATGCCAGCCTCAAGCATGGCAGCAAGTGCGTTGGGGATATACTTCTTCTTCACCCATATCTGTGTGATATTCCCTCAAATCACTTTTTTTGTGAAGGGGTCCGTCGATGGTCGTTGGGGTAGCAAATGTCACCTCATGTATCATCATTTTTGGGATGGTTTAGGTTTGGGATACCATGGCTATGGATATTCCAGAACATCCCATAAAATCAGGTAGTAAGATCTCAAATCCTCAACCTGCGAATTTCCCACGATGAATCTGCATGATTCAAAAATTACAATCACTTGCTCTTTCGAAGCATCCAATCAATTCTCAACCAACCATCACCTGATTTTGACCTGCAGAGTTTCAGGTGGTTTCCACCCACAAGTCACAAGCAATTTTGTCACAACAGCTAGAACCATGTTCAACCAATCTTCAACCAATCACTAGTATATCACAGGGGTAGCTTCCAAGTGGTTTCCAAGTGGTTTCCAGGCGCTCCTGCCATGTGGTGGTTTCTCAAAATAGGGGTACCCCTGAATCATCCATTAATAGTCATTTAAAGTAATAAACCAACCATTTTTGGGGGTCCCCTACTATGAGAAACCACCATGTGGTTTCCAGGTGCAAAGCATCAGCAGAGTGGCCGGCACTTCAGCCGCTGTCGTGGTGTCCAGCAGCTCGATCCACATCTCCAAGGAGCCTCGCGCGCGAGACAGCTGTGATGGCCAAGATTTTCATAAGATGGAAATGCCAGGTATATCCAGGCATTGATCCATATCTCAATAGATTTTAGATGATGTTCGCTGATTTCAATAGATTTGAATTAGCTGATGTTTAGTAGAATCTGAGCTGATGTTCGCTGATTTCACTAGATTTTAGCTGATGTGTATCCCTTCAGAAACTGGTGATTTCTTGCATTTCCAGGTTAAATTGATCGGATTTGGGGCGAAACCGCGGCATCGCAAGCTTCCACCCTGTTGGAGTAACTATGCTGTTACAGGAGTAGTCCAAGAACTTTGATGCTTGACCACCAACCGCGCCCCAACCGTGCATGGTGCTGACAAATCCCCTGATATAAAGTATAACAGCTGTCCTAGCATATCTTGTGATAGTTCTTGTGGTACTGTATTGAAATGAGACATATCTTTTGAGATGTAATCCCATCATGTTCTAGATTGTGCTATACATTCGCGCTTGAGTATTATTTTGAGATGCATGCTAACCTTTGCCAACATCTGTTGCCATGTCCTGCCACGTACAATGATGTGCCATGCCAGACACACTGACTAATGTTTTCCATGTTCACAATTGCTAGACTGCGGGAACAAAAACGATCAAACATCATTTAGGTGTAGCCATCACTAGTGACTTCCTCGAGAAAAAAGTCAATCACTAGGATCTCTGAAATGGGGCCACCACTAGTGGTGTCTCCTAAACTTGCCAACCGTGTCGGTCTCGAGGTGGTTACTCAGCACCGCTTGGGATAGAAACAGCCCATCGTGACCGACAACACCGCGCCTTTTGAGATGGTACTCATCTCCTTGGTATTGGGATCGATGCTCTCACACATGAGTGGTCGGTATTCAATGGGCACCTGCGGCCGAAATCAGGGAGGATAAAATGGTTGGCGGGCCATGGGCGCTTGATTTCTGGTTTAATAATGATGGCTATAAATGATTAGCTTAACAAATAATCAGCTACTAATGATCAGCTTATGGCTACTGTTTTTTTCACATGATTCATGATGAGTGGTTTATTAGCGGCTATTGATTGAAAACTGCGGGAAGCCTCAGAACCTTCTGGACCTTGTCGGCCGGCATTGATACACAGTTGTTGGAATTGCTTCAAGTTGTACACGGCAAGTGGTTGCTGTGGTTTCATTTTCCCAGAATTGCTGGCAGATTGTGAGCCCCGGATCTTGACCTGATCAGTCCAATAGTGAGGAAGAATGGTTGCGGTTGCAGTTATCGTCACACTTAGCTGAGATTCACATGGGCAAACCATGTCTTCTTAGATTGGCCTGCAATCACTGTGGGGGGTCCATTTTTTGGTGGTTGGAATTTGCCCAGTAACATGATGTAACCCATATGTATTTGTGTTTGCTGATCTCGCAAGGGGCAAACTACTGATAGATATGCCCACCCCTGACCAAATGCTGGAGGATTGCGCAAGTCAATGTAGGCGCAAGTCCAGCATCAGCTCAGGTGCATGTCAAACCCGTCTACTGTACATGATGTGTCGAAGCACTTTGGGTTTCAACATGATTTGCTGCATGTGTTCTTGCACGCGCACATAGACCCACACACCTCAACATCAACATGACAGCCAAACACGCTGAAATCTGCTGGTAGAAGCATCCCTCAGGTCTAGTTTTTGTTTCAAAGGAATTCATCATGTTTACGTGTAGTGTCAGCAGGATTTTTCCCACACTTGCTCGCAACAAGGAATCAAAACCACTGTCACTCTTACTCCATGAGCCCAGCTGCCATGTCTATCGTCTATTCACCAGGCAAGAAAATGCAGAGCAACCAGCTAATAGAACATATCCACGATCAACCTTTCCTTTTGTCTTTTTTTGCTCGCAGGAGGAATTGATTGAATCAACGGTAGAGAATGTAGAGAGGAAGGTTAGTCCTGGAGGTCCTTAGAAACTGGTTGTACTCATACTCACTTTGAGACTCTACTTGAAACTTGAAAGGGATTTCACATCATTTTGTACACTATAAGGTGGACTCTAGTGTTCCTGGAAATTTCACAACTATAATCTCTTTGAAACTCCCAGTGTGACTCCACAGCGCGCCTTTCTGTTCTGCATCATGAGCTTGTACTCTCGGGTGTAGTATCTGCACCAGCGGCTTTCATCAGCAACTTGGAAACAGGAAAGACGGTGTGTCGCAACGAATCTGTACCCCTGGTTAATGGCTGATAATAAGAGACAAGGGGAACCAATCTGTACCAAAATATCCCTGGTGAATGGTATCACCCTATCTGTCCGAAGACTACGGGTACCAACAACTCAAGCATCGGGTCGCCATGGGTCGCCTGTCTTCGAGATCCAGCACGGAGTTTCCAATCAGTAAATCCTCACCATTGTCCTGGTAGTCAAAGAGTCCAATCTCGAAATACGACCTGATGCCGCACGGCAGCGGGTAGCCAGCCAGGGGTAGCTAGGCAGCAGGATCCGTCCACCCATCAGCCCATTGTTTCTTGTTGGTGGAAACGATTTCCGGTGGGGACAGCTTGATGGGGAACGCTTCTAGTCGGATGCAACAAATGGCCACGCGGAAGCAACGCCATTCACATATAGATGAATTTGATTTTGTAGGTTTTGGGTAGATGAATTGCTTTATAGATTATACAGAAATTGGCATCATCAAACCCCTATTTTGCTTGTAGATTAAATCAAAAAATAAACGACTTGGCATCTTCGAATTTCTCCGCTTGCCATCAACTACATGAGGGGTCCAACGCACGGCGCATATCCAGGCACTGCTCGGGCAGGTGGATATCGGCTTCCTTGCGAGGCGTGGGGTGAGCCACTGCCCAGGTGTCTATATACAGTAGGTCATATAGCTATAAGATTCAGGCACTTGGGATTGATTTGTGGGTGGATAAGCGCTTGTTCATGATGGTACCTACTAACAATCCCAAAAAATAACTTGTATTGGTAGGGCAAGTAGCAACTCTTATATAATACATTTGGGCAAACTCATATGAAACTTCAGTTACACGAGCAGTTTTATGGCTGGATATGAAGCTTGAGTTAAGTTCCACCAGCAGTTGTCTACCCAAAGTTCTGGCTTGGAATCCGCCTACAAAGTGTAAATCAGCTCGAAGAACAACTAGTCACAATTACCCATTGGGTTTCGGAAACCGATCCCTAGTCTCTTCAAAATAGAAGAATGTATGCTCAGTGCTTCATTTTCTTCGTGGTTTACTTCCTTGACTCATCTTCAACTTGCCAAAACATGTTGCATTTTGACCCACGCTACCCACAGCTATCGACCTATCAATGTGGTACCACTCAACTGATCGTTCAGGGTGCCAGCATGCACCACCCCTTGGCCCAGCTCGCTCCGCTCGCTCCGCTCGCTCCTCCGTTCGGAAGTAGCGTGGCTCCACGCATTGCATCTGCCGATGCCCTTCTAACGAGACCTTGTTGGCACCTGGGCCGAGGCAAGAAATGATGATGCGCTGATAGATGGGGGGTTCTTAAGCCATAGGAGATATGGTGGTTATGATAACTTATAACTTTTAACCATTAACCTAAGGGTAGCCCCAAGTTATGCTTAGTTTATTCCTAAAGATGATGAAGACCTAGCTAACAAATCATTGACTGGTCAACTTACGGTGGGTTCTTCAAATGAGAGACCACCAAGTTATGGATGATTTATTGATGGTGAACAATGGATATTTACAAGGGATCATTACTACAATCAACTAGATGAAAACTGGGGGTAATACCCCGGTACCCCTAGCTATTTAGAAACCACCAATTGCTGATAGACCACATTCGTGTCTGGGAAACTGGCTTGGTTGCGCTAAAATCTCCAGTTTTAACAGGACAACCAGCTATTTCTATGGTGGATTTTCCACTGAATCAGGTTTATTTGCCGCAGAGTAGTTTATCAAGTCCACCAGGTTCTTGTGGGATCAGTGGTTCTTCTGGTATAGTTGACGTCGATGATGGTTGATATCCCTGATGTTGCTGGTCAATTCAGTAACAATAGCAAAGTTGAAACCTATTCAACAATCTACAGTAATGTATCATTTGAGTTTTTTCCATAAGTTCTCAACCCCTCAAAGCTCCTCCCAACCATCATAGGATGAATATCCTGTCAGACATGAACCTGCTACCCATCCTCCAGTTCTGAGCACTGCGCCGTACATGAAGTACAAGTATGGATTGCCATAACCCGACACTGCCTCAGCCGCGAGCTGTGACAAACCACCTGCATCCATCATGGATTCCCCCATCTGCTAGTACATATCATTTCAAACCGATAGTGGGATGGAATACACAACCATGTTGGGTACATATTGACCACTGCACTGGATACCCATCTAGCCAATAGTGGGATAGAGCTAACAACCAATATCAACCATGATTAATTACCCATTATCGGCCATGATTAAGCGCTCTCAACCCTTGATTTACAGCCACTACCAACAATTCACCAAAGTCACACGCTGCACTGTTACTGACCGACCATCCCAGCTGATAGGCCGACCCTCCAAGCTGAAGCGCAGCTTGTTTGGCTCTTGAAATGCTTGGGAAATCAATGACTTGGTCCCAAGAGGCGGTCCCGACAGTACACATTGCTGAACAAGGACCCGAAGCAAATGTAGTCATGTCAGAAACAGCAGGTGAATCGTTGAGTGTTTTTAAGCATAGGGTTTCCACTCCATGGTATTGTTGGGTATTGTCAAAATGCACTACCCGCAGATATGAGTATCTACTCATTTTTAGCTTTTCGGAAAGGCACTCAATTGGTATCCTTTTGAGACCTCTAGAGACCCCTATCGTTTTTGACGAAGATTGCCAAAATGCAATCTTGATCGATGAAATTGTTGATACCTTTCACTCCTACGCAAAAGCACATATATAGAAATATCTACTTAAGATTATGTCATAATACACACTCATGTAGACATAACAACAACCAAATATGCAAGGCCGTTCCCAACGGTTCCCAGCAGAAGCAATGTAAGCGCGACTGCTACTCATTCTTTGGAGGTAGAAACTTGAGGCAGTCTTTCGCCAAAAAAGTTTCAGGGAGTGCCCAGAGCTTTGATTCCTTCCCAGCGTGGCAAGATACACCAGACACGTTGAGCCCTCGAATGATGTAAGTTCGGACCTCAGCGCTGCTCAAGCGCAAATGCTCGCGGCTTGCAAGCACCAAGTGGCTGGAATGGGTGCTTAAAACAATGACGACATGCCAAAATCACTTCAATATGTACAAATAAATCTTGATGGCAATGAATTGACATACACTTACACCCATGCGTATGAACCTATTAATGTTCAAGTGAATGTTGATATGTGGCCAAATGCATGTATATACATGTATACCTATATATATATATATAACACTTGAACAAAACAACAGGAATGTATTATTCACATATATATATATATAACTACAACGTATTGCCACCTGCCATCCACGCCAGTCCCAGGTGCTCGCAAGGAGTGCGGTTGATCGATCTTGAAGCGTTTCCGCAAGAGGCGCTCATCGAAAAAGACCTGGCTCAACATCCGTGGGAATCATTGACTGATGAACATATGGTGGTTTCTGAAAATGAAAGACCACCAAGTTGTGGATGGTGTACTATTGTAAATGGTTGATATTGGATGATTTGGGGTACCCCTATGGCCTATGGCTTGAGAAACCACACTATGGGTTTGTCCAGTTCAACAGTAGTACCTACTATCATAGCCATTGTTTATCAAGCAACCATCAGTTTGCGGGGTACACCATTTTTGAACAAACCCAAATCAATGATAGATCCAGCTCTGGATGCAAAGCTCTGCCCTTCTTTCAGTGAACAAATCTGCCTCTCTCCTTCTCTTTGTTGCTGTCTTCAAGCAAACATCTTTATGTCTAAGTCATGATTCGCAAAATGCTTCGCACTCGCATCGCCCACATTTTGTTGCATCACAAAGTCTTCTATTCATCGACAAAGCAATTTCTTACATTGCCAAAAAGCATATGATATTTCATTCCGCACCCAAACTGCATCTAGGATGTGAATAAACACACAGCCGCGTCAAGATAGTGCACTTCATCAGCACTGATGCGGACCATCAAGGAACCAACAGTTGGACAATTCAACCCATTCCCTCATGTGGCGTGTGGTCAAAATGTTTGTTCCCAGAAAAGACGTTAAAGACTCATTTAGGTGGGGGCCCGCTGCTTGGCGTAATTACTTTCGTTGACTCTGGAAAATATTGAAAAAAGCTGTCTCATGTGAGAATTTGTTGCTATTTACAGTAGCGCGGGACTTTTGCACTCTTTTTGGTCACTCGTCTGACGATGAGGTGTCACTATCTTTGGATGATGAGCTGTTGAAAACTGAATTCCTAAATGCAACACTTTGTAACATGGATGGTCATCTGGGGAGATGTCTCCTGGTGTTTCGTCAAGGCATCTTTCTACAAATGGCTGAGGTTACCCTCCTGACGGTCGCTTGCAACGGGTTATACCCCAGCAACGGTCCAATGTTACAAATCACTTCTCTTGTTAAGGGCCCGAATCGGCATCACATCGGCCTGCAAATATGGACAAATAACGCAATCATGATTAACAACTGTCAGCCCATGATGAGTACCTCTCTCTCAGCAGTGTTGGTGATGGTCATCCATGGTCAATCATCAGTTACTATGAAGAAGTCACTACCAGCCATTCTCAAGCCATTCATCTAGCATACAGGTTGAATGACATCACTGGCAAATCAACAGACCGGAGAGATAGGTTGAGGCAGCTTGAGCCCCATCAGTCAGCCATCTCCAGGGACCTTGTCTTCAACGTTGGCCTCGGCGGAAGTCACCATTCCTAATATGAGAGATCCATAGATCCAGAAACCCAGTTATTTACTAGAAAATCACAAGTTGTTGAGCTGGTTAAACTACTGCTGGGATTTTGACTGCTGGACTGATCAATATTCCAGAAGAATTCATCATCTTGAACTCGGAAATCAAAGAAATTCAAGTTGTTCAACCCAGTCAATAGACCCATGGTAGGCCCGGAGATCCGTTTGCTAAGAACTCACCCGAATATTTCAGTCGGCAATGCGCCTCTAAGATTGAAAATGGTTCACTATCGAGAATCTTCAATTATCAGCCACTTCATCTACTTTCAATCATGAATCCAACTTCAACCAGCAATTTCAGCCACTAATTACTGACAATTCATTGACCACTGGTTTTCTCCTTAAACATCGTTCTTGGCTGGTTCGGAGCTACCACAACCAACATCACCAGGAAGGGGATCGGTCTGGGAGCTGGGGCTGCCTGGACGGGTTGGGAGAATCCACCACTCGGCAAACGTTGGCAACCAACAAGTGTGGGGTATACAACTACTTGACATAACCCAATATGCAGATATAACCTATCATAAGGTATACAACTACAAAGGTTATACATAACCAATACGTAGATAGTTAACCTGCGTAGCTACTTGATTATAACCAATCGACAAAAGGGTCAGCATCATCTAAGCATCAGCAACTGAAGCAACTGGCCCTGAATCGCCGCCAAAACGCATCCTTTTGGGTCATCCACTTCTTGTTGGGCGGACTGATCACCTACAGGACAGGGGCCAGCCAGCCTTCAACCGCGATTGGGTGACCAGTGACCTCAGGAAAGATTTGGTGCTTTTTCAACATAGGGTAAGCCGAAAGTTATGGATGATGACTTTGATTGAGAATGACCAAAGTTATGGACGATAACTGGGGGTACCCCCAGCTATTAAGAAAACACCATTTCGTTAGAGGAAATTCGCTTCAATAGCAGCTCTATCGCAAAAATGCTGGGAAAATCTGCCGGAAAAGCCTACTATAGTTGCTGATCAAAACAAGGGTTTCCACCATAGATTGTCCCACTCTCAGTGAACGTAGAGCATAAAACAGCTTCTCCTGTGAATACCATTGCCATTGCCGGTAGAAATATTTTGTAATCAAATGAGGAATCCATTAGCACCAGCATGCACTAAATACATAGTTGGCATTGACACACACCTATGCCCCAAAATGACTTCCCCTTGGACCAGCAGCTGCTACGAAGTGCCCCAGTGTATTGCATCAACGTGAGTGGATACAATGATCATAGCATGACAATGGAATATGGCAGAATATGTGTATTCACCATACCTGAAGCACACGCAGGGTGAATGTTGGAACGATTTGAGAACCATCGGATATACTCCTCATGTGACTCACGGGCTGGTGCCGCGCTTGGAGGCCGATGGATGATAATAGCTGAAACAACGCCTGCTGGGTAGCCAGTGTGGTGGGTGTCTGCCAGGCTTTTGGGTGGTGGTTTCGACTCTCGCTTTTAGACCAAAGTTGTTTGGACCAAATTTGTGACCCAAAAGAGACGAATTAATCATTGCTATTGTACGCTATTGTGGCAATTCAGTCTTTCGAACCAAAGTTCTGACCTAAAAGAGACTATTGCGATCGCGGTCATTGAGTAGCACGAGTTGTTCTCCCATAGCAACACATATCATAGGCTTGTCGAAATCGCTGAACCTTAGCGTTATCTGGGGTCACACGCACTAGGCAATGTGGCACACTCATCGACATCGGGTTTGTTGGATCTCATGTGGTTCAACCACTTTTGAACTTAGGACAGAACAGAGTTATATTATCTGATAATCCTAGGAGTCCATGATTGATGGCTACATTCCGCAGACTGCCTGTTCGACAATTCATCTACCTATTGGTTTGGACCATCCCATTCACACATGGAAAACAGCAACGGTGTTTGAAAACACCAATCAACACCATACACTCAATTGTTGTCGTTGAAGGAATTCTTGGTTTACCTCTTATCACTCACTCACCCAAATCAACAGCTCATCCACCATTCATCATGATTTGGAGCTATCACGATTGTCAATCACTGTAAAACCAACCATTATCAACTGCAAACCATTCTCACTCGCATCATCATCATCATCATCATCATCATCATCATCATCATCATCATC
>VSDK01021031.1:461458-485552 GCA_009767595.1 Symbiodinium kawagutii
TACGTTGCTGAAGACCGCCGGCTCCATGTTGTCCTCGAGACCTGGGATGTCCGGCCAGCGGAGATGGATCAATGTTTTTTTCTTGGACTTGTAGATGTTGTAGATTTTATGTATCTTTTAGATCTTGGAGATGTTATACTATCTATGTTTATCTTAACATTTTGGGTTCCTTCATGGTTCTTCCGAAATTGGCGATTTATCTAACAGAGCTCTTCTTCGAGATCTTCGGGGTTCCTCTCCAATCTAGACTGACAATGCCGTGGATGTCAACGAAAGTGGTCGGCAACCGGGACCAAGACATCATCAACCCTGGAGACGCCGGAGATTGCTGTAGACCTTCTGGCAACACAGAATTGACATGCTGAAGCTTTGTTTCTATTCCGCCATTTTCATGCACCAAATTACCCCCTCTGAGCTCCACCTCCAGAAACGCCTTCCTGTTTAGCAATCAGAATGTACAACATTATATCTCTGGTTGCTTGTTTCAGCTCCTCTGAAAACTATGTGTCAACCAACTTACGAAATATCAAAAACATGGAAAACTGGTAATCGGCAATATACTGATGCTTTTCTCCAAGTGCTATTGCGCGAAGATCTCTGGTGGATGGTTTCAACCCCTTTGAAAAATATCAGTTAACCAACCATTTGCAAATAACTACTAGTGAAAATAGAAAATATCAATCAAACCACCAACCAGTCGTGGTTATAACCCTTATTGTTGCGTATTATCCCTACTATTCACCATTATTAATCACTATAACCACCAACCACCAACCAGATCTGGCAATGGCAATCAGCAACGACCAGCTGTCTGGTGGTCCATTGCTGTCAGCCAGGTCGCATCCCAGGATGGACGGTCGAGCTTTGTCATCCTGCTCATCGCCTTGAAGGGACGAAGCTGGGTCTACGGGGAGATCCCAATGTGAACCACCTGCGGTTCACTATGGGGAACTAACAGGCGAAGGGTAACTTAGCTTAGATAGATTAGGTTAGTTGGCTTATCACTAGGGTAAGTACCAGGTTACAGCAAGATGGTTTGCCCGTGAGCTGTGAGGACGACTTCTTAGCAATATCTTGTATCATGACGTCTTGCGTATATGTATCTATGTAAGTGGTAATGTATCTATGTATATGTAAGCATATTGATTGAATTGGTAAACAAACATGCAGTTTTGCAGGGGTGGGAGATAGGATTACCTTTTATTGTCAAGTAGTAGCAGATGTCCTAGTACTCCCCTTGGTGATGTTGTCAGGAAACATTGGGTTGTTGGTGAAACCAAAACACACAAAGCCTAAATCCGAAAATCCTACACATGCCTACACCCCTAAAATCAAGTAGTAGGTGCCCTTGTAGTCCCCTTATTGAAATATTCAAGATATCTACAGTGTGTAGTTTTGCAGGGTTGGGATTGATAACCCTTATGAACTTATGATCAAGAAATAGTGGGTGTCCTTGTGCTCCCCTGATTCAGTATTAAAGAAACATCTAGTTGTTGCTAGTAACATGGCTAAACTCCAAGTGCGTGAGTAGTGGCAAATGTAACTTGGTAGATATAACTTAGGTGGGTTCTAAACCAACCCATAAGCAGGGGTACGACTCTGCTTTACATAGATCTGTTTATTTGTGGCAAAAAAACTGTTTCACTCAGGGAACCTTTCATCTGGATCTATGGTTACTATGGATTGGATCTAAGATGGATCTAGAAATCCCAACAATCCATTCATATATGAGACTCTGACTATTCTGGATTGTTAAACTGAAAAGTGATTGGTAGATAGTCCCGACAATCTACTGCTCCCTGATGGTTGCACCTTCCCTACAACGCATCTCAACAACGATGGGATGACCCCGAACCACGAGCTTTTCCAACCGTTGCCAGTGCTTGTGCCACCGAGAAACCACCGGCGATGAAGCGGGCAATGCCCTGAGCGACGCTCAGGGTGGGCCCCGAACCCCGGGCATCATTGGCTCGTTGATGGGATGGGTTACCCATGCTATCCCATGGTAAACTGTAGGGCTTATTGATCCTTAGTCACCTAGTTGGGATTGATCCTTAGTCCCATGGTATGGTTGGTATTGATCCTTAGTCACTTTTCTCAGGAGTGTGAGCCAACGGTAACTGTTGCGCTCGTTGCTTCAGTCTGGCACTTTGGTGGCACTAGCTGAATGGCAGTGATGCTAATCCCGCTTTCATCCTGAGATAGGCAAGGAGTCCCTCATGAAAAAAAAACACACTCACATGAATACTTCCAAGTAGATAAACACAACAGAGATCGAGAAAAACAAGCTGAGGTGTTGGGTTGAAGAAGTTGACATGGTCTATACCGCCCCACGCTGCAGCTTGCGTTCGCCTGCACATCCAAAGTAGCTGCACGAGCAGGCCGACAGTTGAGATGTTGCGTGTTCACAACGTCTGGCAGCCTGGGTGCAGGTCTGGTTGATGGTTCAACCATTGGTGGTTACCATCATTTACCTTCAAACATCTTCAAACAAAACTTAACCATCGTTGATCACCACTATCAACCACCATTCTTCGCCATAATTTTCCAGAATGAACAGGTTTCTTAGGTAAACTCGTCCTAGAAATGGGCATGGAAATGAGACCACTTGCAAAGCCACTACCAACTGCCCTTGGTGGCCCATGCTCGTGTATGAACAAGTTAACCTCCAATAAAACTGGAAGTATATTGTTAAAAGTGTGCAATAGCTTGTAAACACGCAACAATTATCCTAGGATTCTACAATCCTAGGTTGTTTCTTGGCAATTTGTATAGGATAATACATTATTCTCCTAGTCACACAGCAACAATCCTAGGAGAAAGATGAGAGCACAGGCAGCCCTGCGGTTTCTTTCAATGGGTGCGGGTTTGATTTTGGCACCCTGCACTGGAAATCCTGCGCTTTCCAACCAAAAATGCTCGAAACTTGAACTTAGAACTTGCTTTGGTGGGCTGAGCACAGGTGAAACATGGGATGCCGGTCTGTGAGTACAAAGTGGTCATGGAATTCCTCTTGACCAACCACGATCCACCAGTATCAACAGATTCGCTGACAATTATCAACTACAGTATATTCACCAACCATCATCAATCTTATCAGCCATTTTTTGACTCTTACGAACCATCATCAACAGTCATTATACCATCATCAAACCAGTCACCAACCATTAGTGTCACAAGATTCCAACCATTCACCAACCATTCACCAACCATTCACCAACCATTCACCAATCATTCACCAACCGTTCACCAACCATTCACCATTATCAACCATAGTCACCACTAACCAACCATCAACCATCTCAACCATCAGTAGCCATCGTCAGCCATTACCATCATCAGACATCATCAGTCATGACCAATCATCATCAGCCATTATCAACCCTCGCTAGCAACCATCACTTCAACCATTCTCAGCCATTAGAAGGTCATCATTAACCTGGTGGCTTATAGATCCCTTGGTAAAAATATATCTTTAGTGGTTATATGGTAAATCAATCATATCCCAAAAACACTAAAAACCTAACTTAGTGGGTAGAAGCCATCCAGCTTTAATGGAGCATATCTGGTTGGTGGTTGAACTAGCCCTATGAAAAATATTTGGCAAACCAACCATTAATTAATAACTACCAGGGAAAGCCATCCAGTCAGCCATTAGAAGGTCATCCAGTTCACCAACCAGGTCTGATCCAAGCAGCACAGCGCTGGGTCTTGGAACCCGCAGGAACGCCAGTGGGCCATCCTGGGCGCCGCTTTTTGTCGCTGAGTAGCTACCAAGGAACCAGGAAATTCGTTGGTTTGTAGCTTTGTAGCTATAGTAACTGGTAATTAGTAAGTCGACTAATTGACAAACTTATGAATTTACTACCAAACTTATGAATTTACTACCACGAACAATTGACAAACTAACAAGCTACTTAGTAACCAAGTTTTTCCTGATTCATCGTCAAATTGACTAATTTGCTGACTGTCGAACTACGGGAAGAATTTACTGTCTAACCCAGTAATACAATAATCACCTGACTAAGCAGCCAACAGCCATTTACAACAGCAAGAAAGCTTTCTGAAACATCGGTGCTTTTCCTAAGAAGCATATTGTGGCAATGACTCGAGATTGTCAACCTGACAAAATCATTTCATTAGTGGCCACTCCTGGTAGCCCCTTTCCCGGCTCCAAGCAGCTCTCTCCCAACCGCCAGCCAGTCACAATTATGAACAATTTGTAGTTCATCATAATATTGTTCTTGGTTGTTATTCGTTGAATACATAAGTAATAAACACCTGAGCAGGAAAAACTTGTTGGTTATACCTAGGCGTGAGCCAAACAGCTTTGCAACAATCAAACGGACTGGGGTATCTGTCGCTGATGTCACAATCAAGCTCCCGGTACATCCAAAGACTATGTAGGCATAATTACGACGCATATCATTGGCAATAGGCATTTTGATTGTTTCTTTTGAATGAAGGCATTTCAACTTGTTTGAAAAAAATATGATACCCACGATAATCATGATATATCATGGCAAATGATGCAGGAATACCCAATATACTGGGCAAGTTTTACACCATCATTTTCATCATTTTTGGATGCCATTCGTGGTGCCATTCTGCTGAGGATCTTTGTGCCGCAGCTTGTGTTCATGTTCCTGCGTAAGCGAAGCTGCGCGAAAGGCTGAAAACGATAGAGTTCAATCATACGTAATTTGACTAGTCCATATCATTTACGTATGATTGATTTAACATGGTTTCTTGTAGTTAATCGGACTACTATTATTAAGTAATATGGTTCATAGTCTCTGGTTTGTTGTATTTAATTAGCCGGCTAATGATACAAACTTTAATCATAATGAGCCTATATAGTCTATATATACTTTGACCATTATCATGCGGCCTAGTAATGGTTAATACGTAAGCCGGCCAGTAAAAGACAAGCCGGCTGGTAGTGGTCCAATCATGATTGACACTGATTCCTCGTAGGGATTCAAAGCTTGATTGTAACAAGCATCTTCATGATCTGTTGATGTAATCCCCAAAAGGACTCTCTTAGACTTGGATAGATTTGGACTGTGCGGTTGCTGTTGGCCCATTCAACTTGAATTCACCACCTGATAATAAGTAAACAGTAACCATCAACCATAGTCAATGCCGCAGGGTATAACAGCCCACCAGATCCAAGAGATTGCTGTTCATGGTTCGTGTGAGTGTATCCATGTTGATATCCCCAACCATTCCAAGTGTCATTTTCACGAGGAAAACGGCAAAATTCGAGGCTTTGAACTGACTGACCTATCTGGTTTCTTGCTTAGAACGACCTACAAGAAAGTATTCCTTTAAGAGCAAATGTCTACCATTTCATCGTGAAACAGTCACGAATGATATGGTGGTTTCTTAGAATGGGGGCACCCCCAAATCATCCAATAATCATTTTGAGTAATCAAAAATCTACAACTTTGGGGTTCCAAATCTTGAGAAACCGCCATACGAACATCTCCAGTGAGTCTTACGAGATTGTGCCGTTGATCTCCCAACTGTTTCAGCCTTGTTTTGCCCAGCCCACGGCCATTGCTTGCACGTACCCACATGGTGAGCCGTTGTACAAATTGATGTGTAGGTAAATCACCATTTTTTTGGCAATTCCTTGCTCTTAATCATTGCAAATCACGAAAGTTTAGTAATTGATTTTTTTTACCTCCATATCAATGTTGGTGATTTTCTGCAGTAGATAGTTCGGGGATCTACAGTGTTCACCGTCAAATCAACATCCATGTGATGGTAATTAAAGTTGATGCAATACTCTCAACAAAATCTTGCACTTATGTCATCATAAGTGTTCATATTGGCGTATAAAAACATAGTTCTACATATGTATGCATAAAAAACTATTCATATCTATATATATATATATAGATATGATTGAATAAAAACAATTATTAATACAACCACAATTGTAAATGTGTTCAGCTCGGCGCCAAACTCGACATGGCCAGCCTTAAAGACTTTGCTGGAGACCCCGCTGAGCATCACAGGTTTCCCTTCTTGGATCACCCTGCCGCGATGCAAAGCTACCCGTGTTGTGACGTGGGAGTTTACCCTGGGTTTACCATGGGTTTACCCCTGGATTTCCTTGGGTTTACCCCGGGATTATGGTTGATCATCCAAGGTTTACCTTGGAATTATCATGTTCGGGATGGGCATCTATTTGGTTTGGGGCTCATCTATTGGTTCAAGCCACTGCAATATTTGCTGCCCAAGCCCAGGCCTCCCTTAGCTTCATGCACCACGGGGTGGCCACTTTTAAGCGTGACTTGAGAAAACAAACCATGAAGAACTTGGGTGTACACAAAACTGATGGGTGGATACTTTTGTGCCATGGTATCCTTATTTCACCATCTTTAGACATCATGAACCTTTTGTTTTCGCCTTTGGTCCAGTGACAGATCAAGATGAAGACTTAGAACTACAATCAATTAACTCCATCAGTTGTCTTTCCATTATTCATGATTTACCACAATTTCCCAGGTCATAGGTCATAGGCCATGATGATTCAACATGACCATTACCCCTCATTTGAACAACGTTGATCCATCACATGCCATCACTTATAACCAACATCAAACCCACCATTATCAAACGTCCTTGCTGCGGTCGACCATCATTCGACCATCACGGAAACAGTGTTACGCCAGTTGCTTCACCATCAAATAACCATCATTTGCCGATGATTACCAGCAATAGTGATGCCTCACCAGCAATAAACCATCATCATCAACCGCCCTAAATTTACCACCATTCCACCACCCTTGCTCACCATTCACTAACCGCACCATCGTAGTTCACCATAGCGTGGCAACCACCCGAACTCACGTGGCGAACGCGACGTGCGTCAACGTGCGGCGTCAACGGTGCGGCGCCTATCGGACTCGCTGAGCGCAGCGATGCCGTGGGGACGACACGTGACCACCAGCGGACGCAGCTGCAGCAGCTTCTTGAAGGAAGGATGCGTCTCGGTGCGGAGGCAGGGGAGGGGACCAACCAAGGGAGAGGAGGGTGACGACCAGGCAAGGGGAACTTTGGTTATGCAACTTAGGTAGCAAGAATCCGCCTGGGAGGATTCACTCAATGTATGTCGGACTTAGAAAAATGTTGATGGTTATGGTGATAATGGTAATCATGATTGTCATCGAAATGGTTTTCATGGTTGTAATTGAACAACACATTATTAAATGGTCACGTTTCATTTTTTCCCATTGTTGGTTTCTTGTCTTGACAGATTTTGACAGCATAATATTCCACAGAATGAACCATCCGCTGTATTGTGGATGGGTAAAGGTCATTTTCAAGTATATACAGTACATAAATGTCTATGATCCTCAATTTGGCGATCTGTTTGAATGGAAAAACTTCCGGCTCTTGAGTTTTGTAGCTTACTTCCATTGATATATGGCTGTGGGTCAGTTCACCCCGCACCCCTGGTTCCCCTATCATTAACCATTGTTTGTTATTGTTGGTCATTATCACCCATGAAAGTTGGTTGGTTAACTGCTTGACCCAGCTCGCCATATATAGCTGGTATATCCCCTATAGTTGCTAGTTGCTATCCCCTATCATTAACCATTAATTAGCTATTATTGGTTGGTTAATCCATGAATCCCTGAACCAAATCATAAACAAAGAAGTGATGACCGTCCAAGCCTTTGCGCGCAACTCCATTTGCCATGGCAGTTGGGTGGGACCCCATGGCAGTGCATAGGCCCAGCATCGGTTCCTATGGGAAACGACCCACTGCACCGTTGGTTCCTCGCTGGTAGCAACTAATCCATTGGTATCAGCACCAGCACCAGCAGGAACCACGACTGGCTTAGTCCAGGCTCATCATGGGGAGTGAAGTGTATGGTGACCCTGCCGAGGCGCTGAAAACATCTGCGTGGTGTTGACTCCATTGACGTCCACGACCCGCCAGCCAGGAGAGATGCCCTCTTTCCGCCACTTTTTTTCCTCGCAAGCGAAGCCAGGTGGCGGGTGGTGGTCGCCGGCTCTGAGAACTCCGGACTCTGTGGTTCATGACGTCCAAGGGTTGCGTTGGATGACCAGCTGTCCATAACTTGATGGCCCCGGGTCCGCTATCCTTGGCGAAATACCTGTGTGTAGAAAAACATCTGACATCATACATGGACCAGTTCATACGGACTACTTGGAAAGCTCATGGTAGCCAGGCCTTTCCTGTCAATTTCAATTGGGCTGATGTAGAAAATCGGTGACCAAAATATGTTTGCTTCTCCAGATCTTTCCTTCAAAAAGCAGTGGCTTGGATTGATCTGCATGATGCATCCCCACATGATTCTTGGTTCTGCTATTTCTGCTTCTCCCCTTCCTCAGTGATTCTCTTCCGCCCTCGAAGTTCTGGTCCTTGGTGTTGTCTCGCACAATCTTTGGAGGCATCCATTCTTTGCTCTCGGCCAGATCAACCATAGGCCTCGCAAAGTGACCATGTCAGGGCAATCCGTTTGGCCTACTAAGAATGGCTTCAAACCGTCTAAGGCCTCCCTGAGATTCCGTGATGTTCCGTGCAAGTCAGTTTTTCTTTGGGGGTTTCATGTTGAACATAATGATTAACAACTCTTCACTACAGTTCACCACCATGTGTACATGTTTCAGTGCAAGTAACCTTTCCTATGCACAAGTATACATTTCTGTAAACCATAATGAACCTTGAAATGCCCGGGGGATGATGTCACACTCACGCATACATATATGTATATATATATATATATGGTCACCTGCGTCCACTACGTCAATATATAAAATTACTATAAATGAAATGTACACAAATTTTGTGAAATTTATGAATTCAAATGAAATCATATCTACATTGTACGTATGTTGGGTTGTGTACGTGTACATACATATAATATATATATATACACGGCTACTGTATATACGGCTGCTGTATATACATGGTACTCCGGCATCCTTCTTGCGGGGTCATGATTCAGAGTATGGTCAACAATGGGTGAGACGCAGTGAGAATGGTTATGAATGGCTAATGCAGTTGATAGAATTGACAGTTGTTTGATGGCTAATCATAGTTTTTAGATCCTTATATACACGTGGATCGATCACGCCTGATGACGGTTGATCGATTCTGAACTAGTTGATCGATGCCAGTGAAAATAATCTGAATTCGCGATGACGCACCATCACTAATCATTAACTGAGAACCCTCAATCATGAACAAATATCCCGAACCTCAATGATTATCGGATATGCTGAACTAATTAACCTTTAAGCTTCACAACCATTAACCTAATATGATGCCCAAAAACTGCGGTCAACGATGGGCTGTCCAGCAATCTCGAAGAGGGAATTACTCCCTGGTAACATCGCAGGCTAGAAAATGACCATTCCCAAGAGGTACACCATCTAAATAGCCAGCTTTGCTACAATGATCATTGACCATCATTAACCACTTGTATTCTATCTGTTCCATACAACAGGCGTGGACCTTGGCCCCGCTCCCTGCACTCAAGGGACGGACCATCCTTGATCCTCACAACCGCTTCAGTCTTGTCCTCACGGGCTGATGTTACGAAGTCGCACGGCAAGTGACACGGTTAGCACATCTCCCAGCGTGAACTACAGCAACATGGGAAAAACACAACATGTATAGCACGGCCCTGTGTGTATATAAATACATGTATGATTTAGTTGCGTGATGTTGCGTGAGACCATGTGACCCAAGACAACACAAGCCGCACGCACACACATACAACTTTGCCAGCTCAATACCAGTGTTGTTTCCCAACTCAAAACATCAGGAAACCTAGTGTAATTGCTTGAGATCTGACCTGATCAACTAAATGGGTTGCTTAGTGATGATTGAGTTTCCATAGATCCTCCAAATCCACTTAAGTATCCATTGATTCTTACAACACTGATGATGATGATGATGATGATGATGATGATGATGATGATGATGATGATGATCTGAAGCACCAAGGATGAACAACCAACCAATATATCACTTGGTCTGCATCTATGTATGTATGTCTGTCTGTATGTCTGTCTGTATGGCCTGTCTGTATGGTCTGTCTGTATGGTCTGTCTGTATGTCTGTATCAATGTACCTTCAATGCATGTATCTACTTGCAATGCATAAGTATGTGCAAATAGTTGAAAATACATAAATGTACATCTTCAAATGTCGATTTGAATCTCTATTCATCTATCTTATAAGTCATAAGTCTGTATCTGCAAGGAAAAACAAGATTTGCATATATACGCATAGCCGGTGGTCACAAACAAACCGGACAAACCAGCCACAAAGAGGCGCTTGGCGCCAGCTGCCGCTGCACTCCTTCTTTCGAAAGGTCAATGTCAAAGGCCTCACGCTTTTCGGTTGCTGCTGCTGGGCAGCTGCTCAATTTTCGCTGGGCATCCATGATGATCGGGCGAGACATCAGTTGGTGAATGCTAAAAAGTGCATATCATGGGATGGATATGCATGGATTCAATGATTTCAATGGGTACTGGTTATCCAAAAATGGTTCATGAACACCATAGTTGTGGCAATATGCAAAAAATCTATGTTCAATAAGCCAATCTAATTTTGAACCCTTTTGTGGTTTGTGATGGTCAGTACAATAATATGGGTAGCAAGGGTCAAAATAGGAAACCACTAGCGAACACATCTGGGAATCAATCACCAACCATGCAGCTGGAAGTGGTGGCAAGGGGCTCGGCTCGTTTGGATCACCACTACAACCTGAAATCAGGCGCAATTATTGTTAAGTTTGGTTGGTAGTGGTGATTAGTGAATAGTGGTTGGTAGTGGTGGTTAATAGTGGTTAACTATTGTTAATAATGGTGTTTGACCGCTGTTTGATAGTGGTTAACTTTTGGAATAGTTCGTTATAACAACCATTTGCAATGGTTAACAATGGGGAATGCACATTGAATATGTGACTATCCAATGCCGCAAGGCCGTTTGCTGGCAATCCTTCACCCAGTCTCATGTTCATAGCACAAGCAGCTAGCTTCGCACAGCCCAGTTGAAGGCATGGACTTGTGCAGCTGACTTACCCATGCGGGCAGTGGTAGCCCAAATTTCACCAAATAGGATTCATAACCCACTTGTAACTAAAATGAGTTAAATCTATGTAACAACCAATGCTGACACGAGTGTTCGCAACTTATTTGATTTACAAACCACCTATAACATGTAACTTCAATGGGCTAAATACGTAATAACAATCTGTTGATAGTTGACCAGCTTGCAATATCACATGGCATATCAGTATTGTCACAAGGATGTTCTGGCACCCTGCAACCCTAAATGGTAGCATATGGTAGCTAGATCTCTAGTAGACCTGGTGGGAAACCAACAACTTGACGGAACAAACTCGTGGAATGACGCAGTGTGGGGTCCCTCAACCTGTGTGAGGGGAGCCTGAGGCGAGCGTCGCCGTGTAGACCATGCATTCAACATAGGAGATCCAGCTCTTCCTAGATCGCTAAGGGGTAACCCGTTACGTAGCCCCGGAGAAATGCCTTACTGGTTGGTGGTTTCAACCCTATGAAAAATATGAGTCAACCAATTATGTGTTAACTATATTTAGGAAAACATGTTTTAAACCACCAGCCAGCTTAATGACCAAACAAAGTACCATTGTTGCGATGTGATTGCCAGCTCTTTGGGGCAGATATGTTGAAGAGCCCACTTTTTCCCTATATCCACCTCCTCGCACTTCAAAATCCACAGCCACGGAAGCGCATACCACTGCGACCACACCGTTCGCTCATGCCTGATCTTCTCGTTGTTCATTTTCCTAAGCTTCATCTCTTGTGCCATGATGCATTTCATTCTTCACATGCAAATTTCATCCTGTGGAGGTGAAATATCACCAATTCTGTTTAAATAGGTAAACCATCTATGACTGGTGGAGTTTCTGCAAGACTAGGGACTACCAAAGGAGAATGGCGCACTGCCGGGATCCCACGCATCAAAATGTCTATCATTCACCAAGGCAGTGAATACCCCTGTGGGGTCCTCATGTTGGAACCAACTCCATCAGCGATGCTATAGGATTGATGACGCTGGTGTGAGCAGGGTTTGTCCAGAAATGTTTTTCCCCAATATAGCTGGTTGGTTTCCCTATGAGTTTTATTCAAGGATCATGACTGTTGATGGTCTTTACCACCATGGCTATGAACACTTGAGAGGTGGACGTTCCATGACCTGGTGCAACTTCGCAAGAATCAAACAGGTCAGTAAAGTCAGGCACTGGACTTCCACAGGAATCTTGGAATCTTCGATCTTTGATATCCAGGTTCACAATGACCATGCTTTATAGGGTGCACAAGATTATCTATTCTGTGGTGGACATCTGAACCAGGATGCTTTGATGATATATTTGCTCAGCCATGTCCATAATCGCTGCTGGTCGAGTCACTGATGACCACCAACCAGCAGAATCACGTCAGCTGGTCCCTTAACAGCTGTACCATGACCATGAAAAATCATCATCACCACCATTGGATGCAGCATCTTACAGCACTGACCAACCGGTACCCAAAGATCCGCTGCAAAGCCCATCATATTTCTATAGAACAAGTGTTGTCGCTGTCGGGTTCGCGGTTTCAAGGCCTCTGAAAAATATATGCAAAACAATGCAAATCATCATCCCAAAGATTGGGGACAATAAATGTGCTATAAACCACCAACATTCTTTGACATTGGTTCTTCTCTAAATCAACAACAAATTGCATGGTTGATAGAAATCAGAATTGACTGTTCCGTTGCATCAACCCTCAACATTCAGATTGACCACTCAACCCTGAACATTCAAACATGTTGTCAGCCATGGTTTTTCATGGATTTCCCATGATTTTTACCACCAGATCTCTTGTTGTCACCCAACTGGAGCATCCTTCTGCCCTGGAACCTCTCTTGGTGACGAACTGGGCAGCCGGGCTCAATCCACTGCTGAGCTTTCTCGCCGCTCCACGTGATGGTCTGCTCCTAGCGACCCGTAGCGATTGCGTCGCAAACTCTGAGTCAGGTTGAGAAAGAAGAGTTGCTGTAAGAATCCAGCAACATATATATATATATATATACTGGAAGAGTCGCAAACTCTAAGTTGACTAAGAAACAAAATTCTAATCCAGTGATAGACTAATATATCTATTTGGAGTAACAAGTTGACCAACGGCTAAGAAAAGTTTTGTAAAGTGATGGGCTGCTTAAGTTTTGATTTCTTAAAATTCATTCACAAGGCAAATGCAGAAAAGATCATGCAGGTCTCTGTGTTTCGTGGATCCAACGACGCAAAAAGGACCATCAGCTGGAGCTATGCTCCCCGCTCCGTCAGCCTGTGGCACAGCCCCCCATCTCAAGGCATGCGTGGCACAGGTCCTGCTTTTCGTTTTGCTTCTTCACGGAGATCAGAAAATCTCCGGGACCGATCCTGAGTATATCATTGCCAGCGGCTGGTCGGTGCCTTGAGCATGTTTCCTGTTGAAAATCCTGGGTGCAGGCGGAATTTGAGGGGATCATACACAGAAGAATAATTCAAGACAGGGAAGGGACCCAAAACGAGTGTTTTTTGTGGGACAGTAATCTTCACCCACACCTGTAAACAGGAAAACATATTTTTTAACGAGAGTCGGATTTTGGGAGGATGTTTCTCTTGCCCATGGAACTGCAATGCGTCACAACGAGAGGTGTTTCTTGATTGTGACCGCTATCCACATTGCTGTCAGTATGGAGGGGGTAGCATTGCAATTGGCTGAGGAATTCCTAGTTGCTGATGTTGCCATGGCTGGTTGAGGTGAATGTCACATTGTTCGGGGGCAAACTGGTGCTCAAAATCACCAAACTCTCCTGAAATACTGAGCTTCTTAAGGCGATGGCTGGGTTTCCTGCGATGGGAAGACATATTGCCCCGAGCCGAAGTTACTGCCAAATGCTGCACCTGTGTGCTGCACCATTAAATTGGCAACGTTAAATATGCTGAGTTTGAATGTTACTGCACCTGATCTGAATGTGCCTACTTAAACACTTGATTCATTGTTCTCTTTGCACTCTGTTTATTAACATTCTCCCAGATGTAGCCACACCATGTATCAAATGTTGGCAAAGGTTTGAACAGAATGTAAATATGCCATTCACCTTCCTGTCACTAGCTTAACTATTCAATTGTCAAAAGTGTTGAACGGTAATGGATTTGTGCAATTGTGGTGCCCAATGGCTGGAATCATCTGGAGCTGGATACCCTATCTCTTAGATTGAGTTCTTCCACTGCCGAGCTTTTGCGTGGTTACCCTGAGATCTCGCGATGAGATGTCGAGGATTGGGGCCCATCCCCAGGTGCAAAACAGGTCGCTCAGCAAAAACATTTCAGTAAACATTTCAGGGCGCTGACAGGAGATCAACTACAAATCCTACAAATCCCTACAAATCCTACTAAACCCTACATATCAACTAAAACAATCACCTACAAATCAATCGCAACTGAAACAACGGTGCCGGTTGATCAATCTCCCTGCCTGGATCTCCCAAAGGTTGCTGCTGCAAAAACATGTGGCCCACAAAAGTGGCCCACTTGCAGCTGCATATCGCTTGAGAAAACACAGACATATAAAGATGGTAGTTGTTTACACCCTTTGACCATCTTTGACCATCTTTAACCATCTTTAATCATCTTTAACCATCTTTAACCATCTTTAACCATCTTCAACCATCTTTAACCATCTTTAGCCATCTTTAGCCATCTTTAGCCATCTTTGATCATCTTCAACCATCTTTAACCACTATGAACGAAAACTACTGAAACCACTCTGAGAACTGACAAGAGTACCACGATTGACCACTTTCTCATGACCACTATTGACTATTGACAACTAATTATTCCCTATCTACCCTCACCAACCCCGCAACTGAGGCAGCATGGCCAAGCTTCCCCTTGCCTTTGTCCTTAATGGGACTCTCCTCGCTTAGGTCGGCAATCTCTGGTGGAAACGGCTTTTTCGGATCCTTGGTGCTGAGCCTGGTTGGTTCCAAGGGAGTCATGGCCTGGATGTACTCACTGGAGTGATCCACTCGGGATGGAATAAGGGTGGTTAATCCAATCCATTAAATAGTTGGCAAGTCATGGTAGTATGTAAGATTTCTACAGCCAAAGATTTGGGAAAACTGGATGTAGTGATCTTAGGTGATTGACGATGGAATAGACATTTCCTTATGAAGTCAATGGTGAAAAAATGTTTCAAGAAACCACCATTAATAGGTGGTTAGTGTCCGTCAAGCCTGGAATTTCCCACTCACGTGCATCCCAGCCACGTGAAAGGTTGAAGAATGGCAACCAGGAGTGACCCATGGTCAAGCCACTATAAGCGGGACCCTGGTCATCGACCAAAGTTTGAATCATGACATTATCATTTTCAATTTCCCCATGAAAATAACCTGTTGAATGACAATACCCAAAAAATGGTGAATCGTCATCCGCCTTGATTCCTCCGTATTCCTCCGAATTTTTCTGGATTCCTGTGCTTGGCGATCACCAGTGAGCCCGGGACAAAAGTGAGAGAATAGACTGTTGATCATAGTTCATGTAAAGTCACAGTAAAGCAAGCAAAGCTTGCAAAACACTTGCATCATCGACGACAGCCGCAAAAACACCAACGTCAACAAGGGCAGCAGCAGCCCCCACAAACAAACAACGGTCATGCCCGCAGCAGCACCAATGCAGTGCTGCTGAGATTCTGCGGTGACAAATGTGATCCCAATCCTCAGTTGAGCAAGGCACATCCCGACGTCAACCAGTTCACCTCAACCTTCAGATCAAACAAAAAGAGTCATAGCGACACAGCTACAATAATTGCTGTAGACTTGCGGTCGCAACTGCAACCATTAAAACAAGAAACATATCAATATCAAAAAAACAACTTCAAAAACTCAAGAACATTCAAGAACACCACGCCTCAGAATTTCGGGGCGTTCCAAGAAGCCCCTCCTCCTCCCTCTTTGCTTCCAAGGTGCTCGAAGGGGTCCTCAGGCTTCTTCTTTTTGTCCTTTTTGTCCTCAAAGCACTCAGCGCCCATTGGCATGTGTCTTCGTATGCATACACCCTTGCATTAGTGTGTCTGTGTGTGCGTGTGCGTGTGTCTGTGTGTGTACACATGTACACATTGCGTTGCATTGCGTTGCATTGCGTTCTCCAAGATGCAACACCTAGAGGAGAGTCTCTGGTCAAGCGGGAGCAAGCCAAGACTAGACAGTCCATTACATTACATGGCATTGTTCACATCAATTGGATTAGATACCTTTCCACCTGTCCTTTCATGTATTGCACATATAGAGTACGTATGTCATAGAGTCATATATGCAAAGATGCTTAATATGCATTCGAAGGGTTTTTTATGACGATCAATCATTTCTGATCGATAAAGCTTACTAACGAGAATGCTGGGTAGAAGCGGTAATAATGAACAACAATGCTTAGCAACCCATAGTGGCTAACGCTGCCCAATATAGGATCAATAAAGGGGTCAAACATGATGGTATTAATCATGCAAATAGAGGTGATGAAAACCAAGACATTGTTTGTCAAGCCTGGAATTTCCCACGCACGTGCATCCCAGCCACGTGAAAGGTTGAAGAATGGCAACCAGGAGTGAGCCATGGTCGAGCCACTATAAGTGGGACCCTGGTCATCGACCAAAGTTTGAATCATGAAATAATCATTTTCAATTTCACCATGAGAAAAACCTGTTGAATGACAATCCCCAAAAATGGTGAATCGTCATCTGCCTTGATTCCTCCGGATTCCTACGGATTTTTCTGGATTCCTGTGCTTGGCGATCACCGGTGAGCCCGGGACAAAAGTGAGAGAACAGAGTCTTGATCATGGCCCACGTAAATCCACATAAAGCCACTGTAAAGCAAGCAAACTAAAGAAAACACTTGCATCATTAACAATAGCCGCAAGAACCGGTACATGTCAACAAGGGCAGCAACAGCCTCCAGCAACAGTAGCATCAACGCGGTGGAAAAGCAGCCGAGATTCTGTGTCAGACTTGACGTCGGTACGCCTCAGTCGGGCATGCCAGAAGCTTTGGCAACCAACTACCAGGCATTTTTAAGCAACCACCTAAACATCCTTAAGAATCCCCTATCAGTTTACGTTAAATAGCTGGTGATTTGCCGTTAAATAAAGGGATTTATGAATATGTGTATCTAAGATTAACCATGTTTATAGCCATGATCAAAATTTCTGTTCAATGGTTGCTGAACAAACCCCGCAGTTGGTGGCTCACGCCCCGTTTTTCCCCGGCAGTGCAGGATCCTGTCGATCCTTGGTCGGTATATAGAAACCCACCACTCTGACCACTACAAATCACTATCATGATTGTAGATGTTCAACTTCCACTTGATGGAAGCTTATGTTGTTGGATTTACGATAAGGGAGTCGCACAAAAGACTTGTGACGGGTTTCCTTTTTCAGCAAAAAACACAAATGAACAAAAACATGATATGGTTCTGGTTGGATGGATATCCCCAAATGAACAACGTATGAACATTGTATCCTTATCCTGTTGATAAAAAATGAGATAAGTAAGGAGTAGGGTACCTGTGGCAGCTTATAATGAATGCTTGTACAAAATATCATCTATGGATACCCTTACGAACAATATAACTAGCGATGGTGACTGGTACCCAACACATTTTACATACCACAGCATCACTCGTGCCGTGATCTTCCCAATCTGTGGCGATGGGCGGTCAGTTCCCTTCCCAAAAATTCTCACAGACCTAAGAACTACTAAGAAAATGGTAGGCGGCTGGGTACGGAAATTGCTTCCATGGTGAGATTTGATCATCTATCCCATATGATTGATTTGTGTGACTCGAGCTAGTTTCTAAGAATCAAGAATCAGCAACTATTGATCAACCAACAATCAGATAATATCAATCATTAATAATCAGCGAATGATAGCTAACATTCCATGCCTACTTGAGACCAAACAACAAAGACCAGGGTTTCTGACCCGCTGTTCACAACTGGATGTATCTCGCAATCATCTGCGCAAGCCAACCCTCCCATGTTTTGTTTCTACAAAGTGGACCCCCCAAGTTATAAGTCATTTTATAAAGCCCACAAGTGATGTTATAAATAGCGGTAAGATAGTCAGATAGTTTACAGTATAAGTTTGTTAACAATTTGATAGTTAACAGTTTGATAACAACTTGTCAAGCCTCCCTGGATAGTTTATAAATTTGTTACCTTCATGTTGCAAGCGAGGCTTCGACACCATGAACAACCGCAAAAAATCTTGTGCAGCCAAGCCGCGGGTCCAAAATGATTGGCACGTACTGACCTCCTGGCGGGTGGAAGCTGCGTTTCCAAGGGCGCAATGGGCGAAGCCATGCGAGGTTGGTTGGGGTAGATCCAGGGGTACCACTCAGCAGCTGGTCAATGGAAGACATGGATCTGGATCTCCCATGAAGCTCTCACAATCTTGGCCCAAATCTGTTCGGGACTCCAGGTTCAAAACGTGCATAAATGCGGATTTTTCACCAAGACAGCTTCCAAATTTGGATATTCGGTTCACATGCAGCGGTATCCAAGCGTACCTCCAAATTGATGAAGCAGTTGATAAGATATTTTACCGATTGAAGTACGGTTCTATCTACCATTTGCCTGGTAATTAGCCCAGTTGTGTTCACCAAGTTAATTGACTAGGTGTTCATGTTTGACTAGATGGGAGTTTCTCAAAAAAGGGGTATGGCTTTGAGGGTTGGATGCCCTGACTCCCAAATCATTCTTTATTGACCATTTACACTTTTTTATAGTAATAATCCGGTACCCCATTTTGAGAAACACCTAAATAAATAAATATCTCAACCATTCGCCACCCATCTTCCCATCCACCTTTCCACGCCTTCGTCATCGTCGGCGTCGCTCACGGGCATACCGTTGTTGCCGCCGCCCTCCCCTCAGTGTGGGAAAGATCCGGGAGATGTTCAGCTGGTCATACCATGCAACCAGCGTCATCAACGCATGACCCGTTACAGCTGGTACCCTTCGCTGTTGGGTCCAACGGCTTGGCGTCACTTATCCCATGGCTGGTGGCTGAGCTGCACTGCTTGGTGGATACCCCCGGCTATGCCTTCCAAGGCGCCGTCGGAGTAGGTGTCCATTGCTTCGGTGGCTTGCCTTCAGCGGTTGGCAGTTGATCTTTCCCAAAACTGCCATGGGATCTCTGCCCGAGATCTGCCAAAACTGCTATGACTCCCACAACAAAAGAGCCTCAGGATTCGATAGAAACACGATATCTTATGATATTTTGGGAGCTCCATTGATCGTCTGAAAGGAGGGGAACAGGTGAGAACAATTTTTGCCATTGGTTCGCTGTCAGTCATCACCAACGTCATTATTCACTGTCAGTAATCACCATCAGAATAATCAACATCAATAACATCATTGACCATTGGTTCACTGTTCTTCACCATCATCCTCAATCATTGTCAATCATCACCATTGCCAACGGTCTTCTCGTCAGGTTTGGGCACCTCCAACAACATTTCTGCCTCAAATGCACCTCACATAAGATGCACAAGAGTGTTTGCTTGATGCCCTTCAGAAGTGACTATGATCCAATTATCTTCGCAGCGGGGACGAATACAACACAATACATGGAGATACCGCTGGAAGCTTCGAAATACCGGCGCTAGCTCGACCTGGGACTCGGGTCCAGGGTTCACATCGCAAAAAATCAACGCTGGTTCGCATGCTGTAGCTACCTTCTTGGGATGTTGTTCCACCTTTGCTTTGAGATAGTTGGGATAGTTGCCCCATGGCTATCCGCTTCAGAATTTCTGGACCTTTCAAGATCAGTTCATCTGTGTTGGCCCTGCCCACCAAATCATGTCTGGCTAATCTCACCTTTGATTTGCGAAGGCAACTTCAATCCCAAGAATCTAGTGTCCAATTGGAAGATCATCCTGGGTAGGATATGAGTGGCGATCAAAATTACTTGTTGATCTCAGTTCCATTTGGCAATTAGACCGCCCCCCTATCGTCTTTCGAGAGCAGCCGCACAAAACAAATCTGTATGGAACCCTCGAATACTAAACTAAGTAACGCTAATAAAACCCTCACTAATATCAACACCAGCAGTCCCATACGGTAGCAACCAACCTCAACGAAGCCCATGGTCTCCACTTTGCTATCCAGGTGCTTGGCTTTCTGTCGATCACTGACCCAAGGCAAATGCTCCGCCAGACCAATGCGACCCTCAGCCAGAAGCTTGGCATCTTCGGAATTGCTGTCCTTCAGGATGAAGCGGAGATCCTTAGGGGCAGTCGCCAACGTACACAGGTGATATTGTTATTCTGCTGAACTGGCTCACTCTTAGCATCAGCTTAATTTATTTAGATGTTTAAGGGTTTTGGAGATATGATACTTATACTTATTTGGAGATATGTTTAGTGATTTTGTTCAAATTTTAAGTATTTCCAAAAAGCTTAAACATCTGAATGGATGGCTGGACACCATCATATCGCCAAAAACATTACACATGGGGCCGGTTCGGCCCCTACAAGCAACTAGTGGCCAGGAATGGTTGGTAGTGGCAGGCCTTGTCAAGCAGTACCATCATCAACTATCATGGACTATCACCAGGCGCTACCGGCATCAACCTTCGTTATCAACCATTGCTACCAACCATTATTAACCGGCATCAGCCATCAACCATTGACAAGTAATTTCAAGCGTTGTGATAAACACTGATTATCAAAACTTGATACCAACCTGCATCTACCGTTATCAATCCTTGCTAGCAACAATTGTTGTCAACAAAAATACTATCAGCTCAATCACCAAAAAATTGTATCAACCATCGTGATCAACAATGTTATCAGTTGTCAACCAATTGTTATCAATCAAATATCAACCATTTGATAAGCAATATTATCACTTGCCATTGTTCTCAATCATCATCAACAACTCATCCACCATCACCAGCCGTTATCGGTCAGCACCAACCCTTGTTCTCAACCACCGTTCTCAAGCACTGCCATCAACCACAGCCAGCCAAGTCACTGGCTCATAGACCGGCAGCTTGGGCAACAACGCTGTCTGGGCGGGGAGGGAGATCATCACCGGTCAGAGGGAGGTGAAGGTATGGCAACCTACCTGAGGATCGGTTTAAAAACCTCAGGTTTCACCAGATTGACTAATCAAATGGAAACATGTTTGACCAAGGATTGTTGGTTGAAAATGAGGTTGGTGTACCATCTCGTTGGTTGATCTCAAACAAAAACTTGTGGCGAACTGGTAGATGGACCCCCAAAAAATCGAGATGATCCGGGAGGGAGTCCGGGGACCGCTACATGTGTGAAAGGACGTTGTGGTTCTGAGGACTGGAAAGTGGACTGCATCCGTTGTCGTTGAATCCCTCAAGCCAAATTAGCTAAACGACCACTTTTCCTGCTTTGAAGTCATCATCTATGGTGGTTGGTGATTGAATCACCCCTCGGATCAAAACATGAGTTAACCAACCATCCCAAATACACGGGAAAATAAATCATGTTTCAAGCTACTAACCAGGAGCCACCATCGTACCAATCATGGTATTCCAAATGGAGAAACTGCCGCCGACGCCCATTCAGAAATTCAGAAATTCTAACGAGACCAAGGGACTAGGTGGACCACATTCAGAAATTCATAGCCCAGTCGACCACCGGCCGTCCACTTCTTGTTGGTGTCTTTGTCGTGAAGTCTCGTCTCTGGCTTCTTGTTCCACAACTGAAGAGAGCTCGTGATGATGACGATGATGATGATGATGATGATGATGATGATGATGATGATGATGTTGATGATGATGATGGTGGTGGTGGTGGTGGTGGTGGTGGCAGTGGTTGTAGTGGTAGTGGTAGTGAAACTCGCGAACAGGTGGAGAGTATGTCCAAAAATCGGTTGATACCATCCTGGCCTATGACATTGGTAAACCATGGGGTTGGCAATCTGGGGAAGTGGCGATGTCGCCAAAAAAACACACTGTAGAAATAATCACAAAACATATGCTAGAGTTCTTGGGGAGGAGACAAGAGTGTCAGAACACGATTGGTCAGAATACGCATATTATGCATATATGTATATGTATATATGTATAGTTATTCATCAACAAAAGGTCTGGAGATTACTGTCCATGCTCTGGATTTGTTGCAAATGTTATCAATTAAATTAGTCATCAAACAAACACATACAAAGTGTATTTGTCAATATTCCAGATACTTTGTCCATGGGTACTCCAAGGATGGCTTCAACCATCTCCTACAAAAATAATTGTACAATTTTCTGAACCGAATAATGATAAGGATCAACTAACTATTTTGATATGGTGTACCAATCTATACAAAAAATGATTTCAGCAACAAAACAATTAGTATGATGATCAACTAATTTTGATGATATTAGTAAACATAAATAGATTGGGAATCTCTTGCAGCCATTAGACTCAAACATGTTCTGATGATCTTAAACAAAACGATTGATCATCAAACCGTTAGTATGATGATCAACTAAGTTTGATGATATGAGTATGAATGGATTGGTCCTCATAATCATGATCAACCTCAGCGTGTCACATATTCAATGGGTCATTCTGCTGGACGAGGGAGAATGATATCCGTATCTGTTTATGGCCACCAAACGCTTAGAGCCGGCAGTGACTTGTGACTGCTACCACCTGGATTTACTATATCCAATAGTAACCAATAAGCATTGGGTACCAGAACATCCAATATGCAGGTCAACCTAATGATAAACACCAACAACCTGCTTATCATATCATGATCAACCTATAGGTTATACTATTGTTATTATAGTTATTAGTGAGCAACCATATGTTTACTATTAGTTCTGGTATAAGAAAGTATGGTTGTTTACTAAGAACTGCTAAACAAATTCTATGCTTATGAGTGCTTGTGTGTTATACTATTAATAATTACTGTTACCCCTAACAGCTCTAACTACCTATAAGATAACTAACCTTTGTAGGTTACTATAGCTTATAAGTTACTCTAAGCACAAATAACTAATAACTAGAAACCATTGCATTTTACTTATATACTATTACATAACCACAGTATTCTACCCTTCAATAACTTACTATCAGCCCATTTTCACCTCCAAATCCGCAGCTGATTCACCCGGTTCACCCGGTGACCGCACCCAGCGGCGCTGCCGAGCAGCGATGGTCTGGGACTTCCTTCCGATGGCATCGCCTCGGTGAGCGCCAGCGAGGTGGTCCAGGGCAGGGGATGACGGTCCAGCAGACGCTTCGTGATGCAAACGAGAAAGTACTTTCATGATAGTGAGTGATGATAGTGAATGATGGTGAATGATGGTGAATGATGGTGAATGATGGTGAATGATGGTGAATGATGGTGAATGATGGTGAATCGTGGAATGATAGTGAATGGTGAATGATGGAATGATGATGAATGGTGAATGATGGAATGATGGAATGATGAGAAAGCTATAGTATTCATAATGATAAGGAGATGATGGATATTTCATGATGATGAATTATTCATGCTTATGAGATTTCATGATGAAGAATGATGGAATAAACTATTCAAGCTTCATTCCATCATTCAGTATTCATGATGATATTTCATGATGGAATGATGATATGAATGATGGTGAATGACTTTGGATGATGGTGATGATGATGTAGAGGAGGATGATGAGGATGAGGAGGATGATGATCATCGTATATTTGGCGATTGAGGCTTTGACAACGATCGGCATGATGGTGGTCGTCAATGATGTTCATGTTGTGTTGAAAGTATCCGTCTATCATGACAATCAGTTTGATGATACTAGTTGGAAACAACATCAATAACAAGCATCAATCATAGTTCACAACATCAAAGATTGACAACGAACTGTTGGTTCTTGCGATGAGGGTAAGCACTTGGTCAGTTCCCAACCGTCACAGGTATCAATGGATGGTCACAGACGAGCAAGCTCCGGCTGCATCGAGTGGCTTCCTTCCGCAAGCGCTAGGCCTTCCATTGGGTCTGCAG
>VSDK01021031.1:492352-574328 GCA_009767595.1 Symbiodinium kawagutii
CATCATCATCATCATCATCATCATCATCATCATCATCATCATCATCATCATCATCATCATCATCATCATCATCATCATCATCACTTCCACCATCATCACCACCAGCACCATCACCAGCTCCATCAAGAACAAGAATCGACATGAATCAATATCAACAAAACCAACACACCAAAAAACAACAGCACTTGGGCATGGTCTCACCACACCCGCACAGTGCGCCATCAATGCTGCATGGTGACAACATCGACGTCCGCAGAGAGTCCCAAGCCCGTGTTGAGATCAAAGGAACCGTCCTGCCGCAGTGATAGCAAGGTGCCAAGGCAGTTGTGGCTGCTGGTCATAGGTGGCCAACAAGGAAAATCTAAAGAGACATGCAGTCAAGAAACAAACTATGATGCCAAGATGTTGACCACATGTTGGCCATATTTGGTACCGTACCCAGTACCCGAAACTCTTCATGTCAAACATATGAACCCGCACAGGAGTTGACATCTTCCATCTCACAACGACGTGCAGGTTGTTTGAGTTCGTTGTGTCTATGCTGCGGTGCCAAATGCCAACCGGAATCGCTAAAAGGGATTTCCTCATGTGTTTGACACTGTTCAAGTTGGGTAGCTCCAACATGACAGCAAATAATGCCCTGCTGCTAGGTTTGTTGACTTGTACTTACCCACTAGTTCAGATTTTATCTTCATTAGCAAGCATATGTGGAGTATCCTAGGTGCCTTCTTGCATCTATCCATTTGCTTGCGTAGGGGGCTCAGAAATTGCATGCCTCAAAGGCTTATCCACCAAAGCACCACAAGATTGTTACGACCACCAGCCAATTCAGAACATGCCGAACCAGTCGTTCGTATCCTGCCGATGGGATTTATCCTTTGACTACACGCCAACGTGAGATTTACTGCACCTGTCACTTGGGGTGTCACGTGGACCTTGGAACCAAATAAACGGCCCTGAGATGTGAAGACCTCTGAATGGCAAATGCAGATTCACAGCCCTCAGTTGTATGATGCATAACTCGTGATTCTTTAAATATGATGTAATAACCATCATCAATCACTATTGTATCCTATTGTTGGGTGCCTTATCCCCTACAATTACCCAATGATTTACCATCTATCAACCATCTAGCTGCTTAGCAGATGACCGTGTTGACCCGCGATCTTGATCCTCCAACGGTGGACCTGGTGGTCACTGGATCAACCCCGCTGAAACCACGACGTCCTCTTGGTTGCTGATGGGCATCTTCCCAGAAAGTGCAGAAGAAGCCATCCTGGGGGCGATGATGGCAAGGTGAAGGAGCAATCCAAGAGACAGGTCGTGTTTTTGGCTCAGGCTAAATAGAAAAGGTAGACTAGGGTGGCCGACTGTTGACGCAACTATTTTTCTTTTTGGCGTAGTCTAAATGGATGTTTCTCAAGCCATAGGGGACCCCCAAAATCATACGATATGCACCATCTATAGTAATAAACCATCCATTTCTGGGGTACCCTATCTTTTATTTAGATCGATCTTTTTTTAACTTGGCTGTAAGGTGCCAAGGAGCAATCTAAATGAAAAGGTAGACTAGGATGGCTGACATCAGTTGACTGATATATGTTTTTTTACATACCTACGGATAGCATATTATGTCATATTTCATCATATTTCTGTGTCTGCCGATGGAAATTAATGGAACGCTCATAATAGCTATTTAAGAGATAATTCCAACATGGCCCACGGGCCCTGTTCCATAAGCTGGGCTAGAGCAAGCCAGCTGGGGAGGAAGTCCATTGATGAAGCTACCCCTGCCCAAAAGAGGCCCATCAGGCAGCACCGTCACTTTAGAAGAAAACGGGTTGCTTTGATGCATGGGGTGCCGACCCGTCCTAGTTTCATTGTTGAAACATCTGCCAGGATCGACAAGCACTCTGTTCCGCCACCAAAATTGGGCAGAGCTCAAAAAACCATCCGATGATGCCAAGTTGGAGGAACCTGCACACATTCTTTTTACAATTGTTGCTCGTCACTATCCCCTATTCTTAACAATCCCTATGCTTCCAGTTACCATTGTAGCAAGTACCCAACACCAGCTACGAAGATGTTTGAAACCAGCTGATTACCTACGATTTCATGGTAACCTGGAAGCATTGGGAACTACCATTAACACAAACTCTTGCAACGTGGCAGTGGGTCGGTTCACCCTGTACCCCTGGTTCCCATCATTGACCATGGTTTTCCCCATAAAAGCCCTGTACCCCTGGTTCCCCTATCATTAACCAGGCTGTCTTCCCTATGATTTGGTTGGTCATTATAAGCTGGTTGGTGGTTGAACTACCCCTATGAAAAATATGCTTGTCAACCAACCAAGTGTAAATACTGGGGAAAATTCAACATGTTCTAAACCACCGGCCAGTTATCTAACATAGCAGTTTCCCATCTTGTTGAGCAATTATTGCCAATCCTATATAACTACCACCAACCAGTAATGGTTATAACGTTATAACCCTTAATTAGTTATTATTGCTGCTTATTATCCCTATGATTAACCATTATTAATCACTATAATCACCAACCACCAAATCATCCACTAGTAACCATTTATAGTAATAAACAAATCATTTTTTGGGTCCCCTATTTTGAGAAACCACCATATAACTACCACCAACCAGTCAGCCATGATGGTTCATAGTGACCCAGCTCGCCAGATCTTCCCTGCGCCCTTCCACCGGGAAGCTGTGTGGCGTTGTTAGTCAGGTCGGCCACTCGCTCCAGCAGACCCTTGCCCATGACATCATACACGGTCAGCCTGGCGACAGGGCCAAATGTCTTGAAACCCATGGTGCTTCAACCGTTTAATGGGAAATCTATGGGACTTAATGAGATTTTATGGGGATTTTAGTGGAACCTATGGTTGAACCTAGTGGAACCTATGGGAGTTACCAGCAATACTAGGGTTTACCAACAATACTAGGGATTTTCCGGGATTTGTGAGGCTTATACCCCTTGATAATAACTTTAACAATAGTGGATCATGACTAATAACGATGGTTAAAGCGTTTACGTGGAACTTGTGGTTAAACCTATAGTAAAACCTATGTCTGGTTCAATTCTGTCTAGTATCACCATAGAATTCACCTAGCTCAGTGATGGTCAAACCTATAGCGAAACCTATGGTGGTTGAGTGATGGACAAATTGTGGATTAAATTCACGGAAATTGCTATTTCTATTTTTTTTCCTGGGACTTTTCTAGTTTTCATTTACCCTGGGATTCTTGCATATCCAAAAAACCTCACTCTTGTCAAATCACCAAAAACATCGAAAACTACTCACAACTGGAATCCCATGCCCCAGTTTCTGCCAACAAGACAAAAACGAATCAGTGAACCAACACCCAACGACTATCAACCATGGTTGACCATGATTCATCAACCATGATTTTCCATGATTGACCATAACTCACCACTATCAACCATGGTAGAACGTACTAATCATTGACCATGACTGATCCACTCTCCACCATTGGTTGATAAAAGCAGGGTATGGTATGACCAAACCGTGTTGTCTATTGACCATTAGTTTTCCGACTGCTTGATGGTTAAGGTATTGTTGGTTGTTGTTGGTCAGTAATGGTCATTGTTCGTTATTGTTGTTCATTGTTGATTGTGATCCTGAACGATCATTCACTGCTTGTATTGAGTCTGCTAGTAGTACAACGTGCTGCCTCCCATTTATCAGTTAGCTTAAAAACAATTTAACCACATGGCTACGTCCGCCAAAACAGGTAGCCTAGTTGTAAACGAAGTAAACAGCCCCTTCCTGGCATAGTCAAACACCAAGCAATACTCGTTGGTGGTTGAACCACCCATCAAAATATGCTAATCATGTCTAAATACTAGGGGAAAAAAAAACATGTCAATCAAACCACCAACCAGCCAGCATTAAACATTATCAGCCATTACTACCCGTCATTTAACCAGCAACAAATTGAGTCAAGCCCCTTCCTGGCACCGTACAAGACCAAGCAACCTATCTGTGGTGGCATCAGTGTCAACACCAGGGCAACGACGCCAAAGCCAAGCCACTGGATAGGCTCAGAGTAGCACCTCATATTCTGCAAGGAACACTGCAAACCTCAGTTTCTGAGCTGCACTGCTCGGTTCTGAGTCCCAAGAAACAGTAGCAAAACTATTGGTGAAACTATGGTGAAACTTGTCAGTCATTCCATATTGGCTTGAAATTTCAAGATATCTAAAAGCGGCTATTGTCGTTGTAGTGTGACCAAGAATCATCTAGGTACGGTTGGTGCATTTAATGATCTGAGAAACAAATGTGTACCACCGGCCTCTGCAGCACTGCTTCTTGCTATTTCCAAGGTCTTTCTGTAGGACCCCTGCAATTGTCAAATTCTTGACGATTTATTTGTCAGCGTCAAACGTCTCATTGTGTATCCTGATGGAATGACCACATCATGCTTTGTCCAAGATACTCAGAATGCTGACAGTTTGCAACAAAAAGCAATACACCCCATGGAAGATACACGCAGAATGTTCATAAATTGTTGGCCCCCTAGCAAGATTCAGAATGGCCCAGCGCCAGCGACCAACTATTCCGTTGCCAATTCTTAGGATACTACCCCAGAGGCAATCAGAACCACATCCCGGTGTCCTTACTAAGTTTTTCACTTCAAAACTGTGAGCCAATGTGGCAATGTGGTGCCGGCAGAAATTGGATCAAGATCCCTGGTCCCCATGCACCAACATACGAAACCATGTGAAACCATTCAGAATGAATCCTTGGAAAAATTGCTGGATACGGTTAGCCAATGATTTTGGCAATCGTGGATAACCAAGCTGCACCTGTTCACCTGTATCAAGCATGCGTAGTTGTCACAAAAGCCGTTAATCTGATCGACTACTTTGAGAATAATGTCTACTATGATGGTGAACCAACTTACCAGCGAATTACCCATTTACCAATGAAACATCAAGTGTTGCTTAATCAACTACCATGATAACCAACCTGCAACTTAATTACCAATAAAACATCAATGGCCACAGACCAGCGGAAAAAATGGCTTCGCCGCTCCTTTTGCTGAGCAGCGAATGTTCATGTCCAGCATGTCGGCCCAATACCTCAATCGCAAGGCATGGGATGCGGTCTGTCAAATCACCAGCAAACGAACGCAACCAACAACCCTGGATGCTTCAGCAAGCAGTCATTGAGCATTCTTAACCAGTGTTATCACTCGACATCCCTTAGTACCGAATATGCACCAAGATAACCTTAACCGGTGTAGCATCAGGCTTCTGACCAATCCGTTGCCTAACATGCATAATTACGGCATAAGTACATCCATAATATAGATCATGTAAATCATGTGTGTAAAAAACTATATCTATATCTATATCATCATCATCATCATCATCATCATCATCATCATCATCATCATCATCATCATCATACCGTATGCATACGTATTAAAAAGATCTATAGACATATCATCATCCAGTATCTACCTTTTGACATCTACTCAACATAAATACCACATTTCATACCCCGCGTTACACCCGACTTCCCCGTTGGGGTCCCTTAGGGCCCAGCCACGGAGAGGAGGTCTGCGGCACCACGGCGGTGCTTTGCCGCTGCCCGGCGCAGGCCACTTCGCAGAAGCTGCTGGGCACGCGATCGCCGTCGCACTGCAGGTTGCGGGCCTCGCAAGGTGGACCCAGGGGAGAGACCCAGGGCAGAACCCGGATGGTACAAGGTGGGGGCCCCCAGTTTCTAGGGTAATGACTAGGGTCACAAGGGTAACTACATTAGCTAAGTTGGGTTATGGTAATAAGTTGGGTAACTACATTAGTAACTAGGGTAACTAGGTTCTAACTAGCAACTAGGGTAATTAGGAACTACCAGGGTTGTAACTAGGGTATATAGCCAGAGGAACTACCAGTATTTCGTTAGCTAAGTGGGGTTATAACTAATTAGGGAAATTACCAGGCAATAATGGTAAATAGAACTATAGCCAAAATTCAAATGGCCAACCCGAGCCAACTTACAACTAGGGAGCTCCACTTTGTAGAAGTGGATAAGGCTCAACCCATGAATGGTGAAGCCACTGGATTACGCATAAATACTGGAGCCTCAGCCCATAGTGGGGATCGTTGGTATTAGTGGCCTCTATCCTCTGTTCATACTCGGGATTTTGATCTGCCGGTGAAGCCCAAACCAGCACAACCAGGCTGGGTTTGAAGAGGTAGCTTTTTTGGGTGTTGCGAGGAACAGCCGTCTGTTGAACCGATCAGAACCAAGGATCAATCTGCAACTAATGTATGATTTGGTGGCTGAACCAGGCAACCAACACAGCAACCAACTAGTAGTTATGAACACCTGTTCATCATTTCCCAGCCACCTGTTGAGTGGCTGTGGCAATGCTGGCAAATATGTAGTGGTCTCGAACCAACATCTGCTTGACCATCTACATCGGCTAATATGCACTAACCAATACAGTGCCACGAATAGCTATTGTCAACCAATTCCCGAAATTGTTCATACTGATCCCCAATTCGCCACAATCAGCAGAACCAGCATCATCACCATCATCACCATCATCACCATCATCACCATCACCATCATCACCATCATCACCATCAGCATCAGCATCACCATCACTATCATCATCATCGTCATCCTCATCATCATTATCATTATCATCATCATCATCATCACCATCATCATCATCATCATCATGATCATCATGATCATGATCATCATCATCATCATCATCATCATCAACAACCATTACAGTACTTTACGGTTAGTGATTATCCCCTACACTGATACTTAACCATTCATTTTCTTCCCATTGCGCTGCTTCTGAGATACACTTGTGCAGGGTTCAGAAAATCGTGCAGAAACATAACCATTCAAAAACTATTTACCATTAAGAAACCATCATCACCATCAGGATCATCTGCGTAGCTCCAAAATACGGACGCCGCTGCCGCTGTGAGACCATGTTGATGTAGCACCGCAGCTTAAACTTCACCGGCTTGCAGTTGGGCACACCTCTCTCTAAGACCTGGATGTGCAGCATCGGCTTGCCACCCCTGCCGAACTTCCGTAGACACTAACGAGTGTTATTCATGGTGGTTTCTCAAGAGGGGGGAACCCCAAGAATGATTGGTTTGTTACTATCAATGATTAATAGGATGATTTGGGGGGTATCCCTTTTTTGAGAAACCACCATATATGATAACCACTGTTCCTTACTAGCAACCAGGTCACCTGTGAAACCAATGATGGGAAGCCAATAATGCTTGCTAAACATCAGCTGGGTCGACTATTCTTATAGCAACCAGTAACCCGTGTAGCCACCAGTCGCCATTACCGTGGTGAACCAACCGGTGCCGATCTAGCACCACAGGCTCGGAGCTACCATTGCCACTGAGTTGACCCGGATTTGTCCCTGAAGATCTGGTTGCTTCACTGCCAAGAACCAAAGCTTGACATGGCCCCCAAAGGGTCAGATCCATTGTGGCTGATTGCTGCTGGTGATTATCATTGGGTGTTGTTAAAGTTGTTACCCTTCCGATATCCCATTGCTCCACTGGAATGAATCTGTTGTTATCCCAGTCAAAATGCTCATTTTGTTGTAATATCCCCCATGATGATGTTGAGTTGTATTTACTAAATGGGTCTTTCTGTGATCAGTCATCGGGGGTTACACTTTGCAGCCAAGGTATCAGATGAACCAAACCAGCAGCCAAGGTCCAAATAATTTTCGAAGATTTATTTGCTGTATCATTTACTTGTTGGCATTCTTCGAAAAAGGCATTCATTCTTGTATGTTTCAGGGACTTTACTATGAAACAACCAATTTTCACATCAAATTCACAATTAAAAACAGGTTCCAGCACCAAAACGAAACATTTTGATATCACATGACTTCACAAATATCATCAGTTTCACTTCTTGCTCACGCAACATCAGTTTCTCATTACTTAACATGGATGTGCATCACGAGGAAACTGGTGGCACCATGGCCTTGAACCCACCTGCTAGGGTTACCAGGGTCCCAACTTGGTACATCCAAGCAGTCACCGTTGCAGCACCTTCCGGTGCTGTACCAAGGTGCCGTGTCTTGCGATTTGGCCAACGAGCACAGGATGGCACCTGCGCAGAACCGTTGGGATAGGGTGGTTACGTGATAGCTGGGGATTAAACGGATCACAGCATTTCCAAAAAAATATGGTTTATTAGTAGCTGTGATTAGATAGCTGGGGGTATCCCCCAAATCATCCTTTATATTAATCATTTACTAGTAATAAACTATGCATTTCGGGGGTTCCCAGCATCAAGAAACCATAATACAAGGACTAGTGGGCCATATCGGCTTTTCATGGTTAACATTGCTGAGCTGGTAGTTGAAACTCCTCAATGCTGGGATGGTGTTGATGAGTTTCTCCACATCCAACAACTCGGTGGTTTCATTGCGATCACTTGGTGGTTTTTCAAACTAGGGGACCCCCGAATCATCCTTTATCAACCATTTTTAGTAGTAAACCAAGCATTTTTGGGGTACCCCTATGGCTGAAAAAGCCACCATATAGTAGTTGTTTAACCACTACTAAGCCATTTTAAACCGTTATTATGGTTGGTTCCCTATTTTAAGAAACCACCATTTCTGCCTGGCAAACAGAAAGGGTTCCAACGGTGGACCAACCCGACTTGGCTTAACAACTTGGTCACCACAACATCAACGACCGCACACCGAACACCAATGCGGATGCTGACACAACAACAACAAGAACAACAGGAACAACAGCAACAACAATAACAACAAAAACAACAACAGCAACCAGCTGATGGTTAATGGTGAATAAGCCAAAGTATTGGAGAATAATGGTGATTGATGGTGGTTGAACAACAACAAGAACAAAAACAACAATGGGAACAGGAACAGGAACAAACAGGAATAAACAACAAAAAGAGCCAACGACAGTGTACAAAAGTGACAGATCACCAGCGATGGAATGCTCCCTGTCAGTGCTTTGAGAGGCTTCCACAGCCAGCCTGGCTCCACGCTGCTAGGCAAGTGCGCCATGTGACTCATGGTGCACCAAAGAGGTGTCCTCAGCGTGACAGCAAGACGTCAGCGGCGGCTGGGGAAGTTGCTGCCTTCAAACGTCAAAAGTAAAAAAACCCATGATTTTCCGCTACAAAATGTGGCTGTACCCAATATGTGCAACCTGGAATTGTTGACTTTCGAACACCATGATCGCGGGGTCACGTTCAGAGTTCAGAACCAGCTCGTAACCAGCCGACCTTCTAGGCCCCTGTCGCTGGTGATGGTGAGCCTAGCCCCAAGCCATTGATTGTAGCGACCCAGAATAAAAGATTTTGGTCGACCATTTCAGGTTCCGGAGTTCGGCTATGTCATTGGCAAGCTGATTGCGGTCACCGGATCGGATCCCAAAAAAAAATCACTTCTCTGCAGCTGCCTTGCTGTCAGGTTCACCTGTCACCCACAACTTTGGATAACTTTGGGTCACCTTGGACATATAACTTTGGATAGATAACTTTGGATGATCCATCTCGCAATTTCAAGCATACCAAGTATAGATTTGGATGCACACCTGGCTATGTGAATCCACCAGGAATGGCTGAGTAGCCCTGCAGGTGTCCAACATGTTGCTGGAAATCTTATGGCAACATCAGTTCCAATTTCATTATTGAATCAACCTGCGAATCTCCCACATTTGCATGATACCACCACAAACGATGTACATTTACAGTGCAAGTTCATGTTTGTGCAATACTTCTGCATGGCACAAAAGAAAAAGGAAACGCCAGTAAGTCCCGAAGGCTGATCAAAAGAACAAGTCGGCAGGGTGCGGTGGGCTAAAACCCTAAATCATGCACGGTGTTGATAAGTCGGGGTACCCCCAACTCATCCTTTATTGACCATTTATAGCAAACAGCCATCCTTTTTTGGGGTCGCCAAACTGGCTTGAGACACCACCATATCATCCAACAGCTGAACATCACAGCAGCAAATTAAAGGCCTCAGCAATCAATCAGCGGCACACCAACTCCACGAGTTTCAAGGCGCCCAGTGCGCCAAGGGTCTGCGTGTCACCGTTCCATTCTCGAATGTCCCGCACCTAGCGACAGGCTACAACTGATGGGCCCCCAAGTTCCCCATCGATGGTCGGCTTCTGTGGAGTTGTTGGGCAGTTCGAAGCCGTTCAATTCACCATCAGTACTAGTGATTACTAGTGCTACCCTAGAATGTAACCATCCATTCACCAACAGTGAGCAGTTCTAGGCATCACCGTCAAGCCAGCCATGATCAGGAACTGTGGTCGTCCTGCTGCTTCAGAATCGAAGCATACCAACGCACTACCCATGAATGCTGGAAAAAAAGGCTCTTATACAACTAAGGTAGTTTTATATGTTTAGTTGTTACTTGAATATACCCTGTTACTTTTTTGAAGGAAGAATCCCATCAAACATATCAACCTCTTTTTAGTCATCAACAAAAATCAACCTGAGTGGCCATGATTTGTATATCCCCATGTTGAGTATGAAGCACCATTCATCCCTGAAAAGGTGATCTTCCAGAAATGCGTGCTAAATGCCATGAACATCGCTGGCATCTTCGATAACTTGTCTGCCAAGTTGTTGCAAACCCTTTGGTCACGCAAATTGACCTCCCTTGTGCAACGAGGTTTATAGGTTGCTGTATCTATCTTGAATCAATCATATTCAGTATTCATATATAGATATCGATAGACATAAATGCCTCTGAATTCCTCTGCATGTCTCCCTGTTAAATAACACCAGTCGCAGTGTCTTGACATTGATATCTGTTTATTGTCGTTGTTGCTTAGTATATTGTTATTACTGTTTATGCTTGTGATTGCTGTTGTTGACAACTCTTGTTAGTACTGTTTAGGATTTCCCCTATTGCCAACAGTTCTATTACTATTGCAAATGCTAAACAACAGCGTTAGCTATTAGTAGCAATTAGTGTTACTAGTAATTACTATTGTTACTAACTACTAATTAACACTAACCATCACTAACCCAAGTTGTCAATTAGTTCTCTAGTCATCATTATTGCTAATGTTATTACTATACTACTGGTGTTGTTGCCAGTCCGTCTCCCGCACCTTCAGCCGGCAAAAGCCTATTCGCTGCCACTCGGCTTCCGTGAGCAATCCAGACGTGCGCGAGTACATGGACAGAATGACGTCCAGCTGCTCCTTGGTAGCTGGGTCGTGTTTTGGTGCTTGCGAAAACATCAGCTGGTTGGGGGTTGAACCACCCATGGTTCACTAGTGGGTTTTAATGGTTCATATCATGGTTATATCTGTTAATGATGGTTGATAATGATTATTACCTGGTGGGTGGTTGAACCACCCCTATGAAAAATGTGCTTGTCAACCGACTATTTGGTAATAAGTACAAGTGGGAAAATATAAAATGTTTGAAACCACCAGCCAGTCATGAATCCCAGTCATTGTTACCGACTACTGAGCTATTTCACCATTGATGAGTGATGGTTAGTTATGACTTTAATGAGGTTAGTAATGGATACTGGTGTTTTTTGTGGGCTCAAGAAGGTTGTTAAATTATGACGATGGGTACTGGTGACTTCACAAATCGGATATGATAACAATGATCTACTAAATTGTCTATCAAACCACGTTCACCAATATTTAATCTCATTGATTCCTAGTGATTGCATAGCATCACTTGCATACCTTGCCTTGTGGTCACCCTTGGGGCAGAACCCGCGCTGGCGCAGCGTTCTCCCTGTGCTCAGCTACGGTGCTGTAGGCCGATCTCCAGGTCACCAGTCCAGCTGCAATGGAAACCGTGACGTCACGGTAACGACGGGGAACTACGGGTAACTACGGGTATACATTGGTTCATTGTGGGTTATGACTAGGTAACTGCAGGCATGACCTGGTGAAACAGCTATGTTGAATGGCGTATACCAAAAAACATGCTTGATCTTTTTTGTTGAAAAAATGTTGGAACACGTTCCAGCAGAATGATTCTTCAGAGGTGTGATTGTCAGATGAGATTCTACGTGTTGTGGATATGTTGATGGCATACCCTCAAGTGGCCCATCTCTTACAGCATTTCCACCACTGTTTCTTGGTATACTCTGTCATCATCAACCATCACCAAACCAGCTAATTAACCAATGACTCACCAGCTAATTAGCGGTGGTCCCTGATGGTTAATGACCATATCTCCACCCGTCTCCACCCATCTCCACCCATCAAGCAATGTCACATGGACCGTCATGAGCTGTGCAGCTAAGTGTCTGGAGGATTGGTGGGCAAGACGCTGACCAAGGGCGTCATCCTTCCCTTATCCCCTGGCACGTGCAACGCGTTTCACGCAGGCGGCTGCGAGTTGCGCCATGGGTGCAACTGGTTTCTGAGGGTTTCGACCTAGCCAGTTTGGGAACCCCAAAAATGGATGGTTTATCATAGATGATGAAGATTGGATGATTTGGGGGCACCCCAATTTTGACAAACCGCCATAATTATTTGGATCTCTCATCGTATTGGATGAACACCACCATGGTACTCATCAGCTCATATCAGCTTTGGAAGATCCCTTATCATGCGGCGCTCCACCGCAATGGATTTGGCTGCTCCAACCGGTGTTCACCACAGCTCTGTGCAAACTCCCAATATTGAAATCAATGATTGGTCATGAGTAGAGTCATCAGTAGAGTCATTCGACTACAGCACTGGCAATGTTCGATCCATGATGCTTCGTTGTAGTGGCAATAGCTAAATATATACTGCTATAGACTACTAATACAGGCTACATGTGAGCCAAACCATGTGATATAGGCAATTTCATAACAGGTCAAACGCTTTGACTATGGCTCTGGGGAGCGAGGCAGTGCCCCGTGCCAGGTCTCGTTGCCCATCACAAAATCAGTCTGCTCCCCAATCGCCACCCAACAACACACATGAAACTAGGACAAGGTACAACCAATGGGTGTTTATCAACATAGGAGTACCCCCAAAAATGGTTGGTTTATTCTACTACATCCTCAAATAATCTTGGCTGATTTGGGTTTTAGGGAACCGCCCGGTCTGGGTTCCCCTCATGCAATCCCGCTATACCGCGTGGGTGCACGTGTCCAACCAGTGGTGCATGGCACATTGGTGAAGCTCGGTTGTTCAGCGGACGCAGCCCCGCGCTTTCGAAGAGAAATCGTCCCGGAGTTGAGGCGTCCTTGTTGGAATCTTCACCTGGCCGCTGGCGCTCACCAGGTGACCAGGGTCATGGATCACCCGGTGCTGCCGAAGTAACCAGGTGGGGCACTAGGCTCCATGGCAAACTCGTTGATGGCACAGGCCGCCAGGCATGAGTTTGGTTCCTATTCGGATAGTCTTTTGGAAGGTCTGCTAGTTTCCAGGAGAGTAACCTACTATGGCATGTCAAGACTTGTCTACCTGGTTGGTCAGCTAGTGGGTTCAGGAAAACGGACAGTTCTTCCTCGCTGCTGATCAAACCTTCTGCTGGGGTACAATACCCACTGTCAACCTTCATCAAACTACTATCACAATCAAAAATCACCTATGGCAATCTACTATCAACAATCATGAGCCATTGTTGACCGTTCATAGCCAACATCATTAGCTTACTGGGTCAACCATATTGTTGGCCATGACCATCATCAATGGACAATGGATTAACCATCATTAACTGTTGATAGCGGTCATTAGCTGCAAACCAGTGGTTCTGAGCTACTGAAGTCTGTGGTTTAAGACGGTTCAGAGCTAATCATCAAATACCAACAACTGCAAGCTCCTTTGCTCAGCCAACCACAAGCTTAATCATCATTGACCAACATTTACCATCATAGACTAGTTCAAATAACATCATGATCAACCATCAATCAATAGTGGTTCTTATCAACTATTGACGAACCACTACCTACCATTAAACATCATAAACTGGGTCAAGCAATGGTTGGTTGATAATCACCATTGGTTCAAGCATGGTTGTGTGGCTAAAGTAGGCTTAATGAATCTTAACGATGTTTAATGGATTGTAATGATTGTTAAGCTAGGCTTCAGTAGCCATTAATATTAACAATCATTAAACAATACTTAATTGTTCTTAATAGTGGTTCAACATGGTTCAACTAGGCTTCATGGCTATTGCTCAGCCATGTGATAACCATAAATTGATCATCCACCGTGGTTCTTCTCATCGCTTGCCGCCACTTCCGGGCGAGGCGCTGCGTATGGCCGTCTTGGTCCTCTTGGTCTTGGTGCCAACGGCCATCTCCAACATCACCTGGAGCCAGGCGCTGGTGATGTGGCAGGTGGCGCAAGACATGATGTGCCGAGGTAACGGTTCCAAAAATGGTGTTAATCATGGGTAGTAAGACAACTACATAGGACAATCTCGTGATAGGATAATGGTAATAGGAAAGTCATAAAGATGACCAACAATCATGGGTAGTAAGACAACTATGGTTTATAATGATAAGAGAATGACCAACAATCATGGTCCACGGGTAGTAAGAATGGTGCTAATCATGGGTAACAAGACAACTGTAGGATAGTATCATGATAGGATAGTGATAATAGGATAGTAATGATGACCAACCATCATGGGTAAGAATGGTATTAATCATGATTAGTTTTGTAGTGGCTTGTTGCTACGCAGAAACGATCATCTTATTTGGGAGCGAATATTCCCGTGAAACACTCTAACCCCCCACGATCAAACTTCATGAGTGCAGTGGTGCTGAACTTACCACTATTAGCCTTGACTATTCAGCATCATTATCAACCGTCATTATCAACCATGAGTATTAATCATCACACTTGACCATTCTTCACCATCGTTACCCCTTTATTCCTCATGACTACCTTGCCATTCACCATCCTTTATCAATTTTAAACCAGCTCATCAAAATTCATTAGCCAACTTTCCCGTCATGAAACATTCTTCTAGCCATTATCAACCACTACCACTGGCCCCAAAAACCATTGAAAAGGCCGATGTTTATCCTCTAAAATATGGGTCATAACCTATAAAAATGATGGTTTTGTGAACCCTAGGTATTATACCACTATTTTTCTAGGTCATAACTAGTATTCTTACCATTCTCAACCACATTGTTCCCCAGCTCTTTTACACATGGCTCACCCACCAGCGCCACCGACGCTGCCGGGCCTCGCTACCGGCACAGCCGGAGACCTCAAAGACATCCATCCTCAGTGGTGCCCAACGGATGGCCAAGGGTGAATGTCGTGGCGAATGATGACTATAAACAATGGTTGACCATAGTGGTTAGTAAAAATCGTTTATGTTGCGTTTATGGTTTATGATGGCTATAACCATAAGTACTGTTGACCAAGGGTTCAAAAAAACCAGCAGTTCAAAAAAAAGACCAAGGCTTAGTAAGAGTGAACAGTGACTAGTGGTTATTCATGTTGCCTAAGGATGGTTGTAAATAATTGTGAAGAACGGGTGAATGGTTGATAATTTAAAAAACAATGGCAGTAAATAATGATTAGCAAAGGGTCAATAGTGGGTAATCATAGTTAGGACTGCTGGATAATGAAGGCTAATACGAATAGATTGTGCTGGTTTACACCCACACTAATTTTCGTCAATGACGAACAATGGTAGTTTTATTAATGGTTGAGCATGGCCATCAATATCAATCATGAGAATTAGTGGCTTCATGTAATGAAAAATAGTGATAAATCATGATCATTAAATGCCACTCTCTTCGCACCCTGGTTGATGGAATTGACCATCAAAGAAACCATAGATACAATTGGATACTCACACACTACAAACATGCTAATGTTGGTTCATAGTGGAATCCAGGCACATGTTTTTACTTGCATTGTTAACAACTAGAAACCATCATATACTCATGGTCAGAAATGGTTTATTGCCAATGCTCAATCATGGTGGGTTCATACTGGTAGTTGTTGATACCAAGAATCGTGTGGTATGCTAGCTGAGTGAGATACGGTAACATCCTACTAAAACCCCCACATCTCTGATCAAAACTGAAGCAACCTGCGGTTTGCAATATGAAGCAACCTACTACTGTCCCATGCGATGCATGAGGGGTTGTGATACTCTAGGACCCCGGCTATCCAACAAAAAACCCAACATTTTCACGCTGAGATTGAAAAAAGGTCTCCAGGGGCCCTGATTCTACACTTGAAATTGGTCAATGTCTGGTAAACCATCAGGAATAGTCGGTGAATAACCACTGGCAGTTTTTGGTAAAGGCAATCTCAAAACCACTCAATGTCAAGCTGAATGGAGCATGAAGCCAGTTAAACAATGTATTTGAATGTATTTGAAGCTGGACAGAGCATGAAGCCAGTAAAATCATGTATTTGATCTACCCTGTGGTGTTTATATACCGGTTTTACCCCATGGATACCCCCGCCTCCACATCGCTCCCTCCCAACCAGCAGCTAGTGATGGCCACACATCTGGCGAGTGGCAGGAAGTTCTGCACTGTGGAAGGCGGCTCTTCACAGACCCCGCCCCTGCCAAGCAGATCAGCATCCACGGTGGGTTGGTGCGGTTGATGGCCCCTCCCCCTGCAACCGCATCACCGAGCAACCATGAACTGTTGCCAAAACATCATGAGTGAACCATTACTAACCATCAACAATAGCAAAATCATAACAAAAATCATGCTACTCAAATGAACCCGCGATTGCTGTGCTATGATTTACTGCCAAATCAGCCTTTGGCCATAATCATAATTCATCATTCATTGAAGAAACCTCATCAACATCTGATCCTTAAGCGCCAGAGAGGAACATCATAACCGTCGGTGACAAAGACAGTCATTGAGATTTGGTCATGATCCTTTACCGTTCTTGAAACAGCACAAATCGATTCTATATCAGCCAACACTAATAGCCTCGTCAACCAACATGAACCATTGGCTACCCACATCAATCAACTATATAACTTCATCAGTGTTTGGCATCCAACGAACTTAATTAACTAATCATCAATGATTTAGTTAAATCATCAATTAACTTCAATCATCAATGGTGAATCCATTCATCAACTGACTTCTTGGAAATCATCAATGGTTAATCCAATCACCAATGGTTCATCCATTCATCAAACAGTTAACTATCATGAAACCATCATTCATGATCATTAGCCACCATTAAGCATCAACTAATCCAATCACCAATGGTTAAATCATCATTACTGACACTTCATCAATGACACATCATGGCACGATCACCTCCACCAGGCATCGGCAGAGCGCTGCTCCGCCTCATCACCGCTGGGAGCTGCTGTGCTGCCATGGATTCCACCTGGCAGCCGGTGATCCACCGGTGATGCTTCATGAGATGATCAGAGGTTTGATGGGATTTTGATGGTTTAGTTGATGCTTGATGATGGTTAATGATGGACAAAGGTTTAGGAATGAAATGATCAACCGACTGATGATGGTTACTCCAGCATTCCTTTGAATGCAAGAAATGAGATGATGAAAGGTTTAGTCAGATGTTTAGAGATTGAATGAGATTTTGAGAGTGGTTCATGATGGCTAATCATGGTGGCTAAAATGATGGTTAGTGATGACTAGTGGGTAAGGACAGGCTAATGGTTCATGATAGTGGTTAATCATATGGCTACGTAATGGCTAATTAATGGATGAAACTGCTTTAGTGGTTGATAATGGTGAATAGTGATTGATAACGGTTGTACTGGTGACTCAAGAATGGCGAAGAATGGCAATTCATAAGTCCATGATGGGTAACCACCAAAAAATCATGCTGGTCATTCATAAATCATCAACCACCATAATTGTTGATGGTGGTAATTAATTCATGGTCAATGATAGTGAATAACGGCTAGCAAGGGATACTGATCAACCCCAACGATCTACTGGTTCGCCAGTTAACGTGGGTTCCCAGTTCATTGACTGGGATCAAGTTGACAATCAGTTACAGATCAATCAATGCTATTTCAATCAACTGATCAGTTGCATATTTTTTATATTACAATCAATTTTCACTATTTCAAGCTAGCTAAAAATCACCTACCATGAATCATTCACCTTTGATGTTCACGCTGAACTTTGTTCAAAAGCTGAGGCCAAAGCCGAGGCCACTTCAAAACTGGTGTCCGCAGCACCACCCGTCTGGTCCCAAAATCACCAGACCCTGTGAGCTCTGTGGGCCACTGCCTTGTTCACTCTCGCGCTGATGAGCAAACCTTGGCAGGGAAGGTGGAGGACCAAGTCACATTTGCATTGGTCCACGTGCACCACAAGAATTGTGGATATTTGTTGAAACTGAGTTGTCATTACATGGTGTGGCCGGTCGGTGATGGTTCACTAGCCGTTACTAAGTACTGGACTCAAGACCTCAAGCACCACAATGAACATCATTGACCATTACAGTGACCCAAAAGGAACTGGGTGGGAACGCTGGTCAATCTTTGGAAGCGACCACCGACTTTTCGCCCCTTGAGCAGCACTCATGAAATGGGAACAGTTGTCAAACGCAGGACATCAAACGACATCAAACTGCCTCAGTTTTTTCGTACCAATCAGCTTGGTGATGCCACAACACCCTGGGCTGAAACAGAACCTGAAGCTGCATGGCTGGGTGCTCCGCACGACCCAGATATGCGTTTTCCTCGGCCACTTCACCCGAACTGGTGATGGCTTGCACATCCGGCACCTGGGTTTCCAGAGAGATGACTGGAGGAAGTCCCCGCATGACCCGGAACTTTCATAGGTCAGGAGGTCACTTGGTCCTGGTGGCAATCGAGAAACCATTTCGACTTTTCAGGATCCGAACGAAGATTTTGCAGCCTTTCTAGTCATCCCTGGCTCGGAAGCTCCCTGCAACCCTTCCAAGAATAGTCCTACAGTCTCACCAATCATCAGTACTCCCAGGAACAGTCTGCTGGCAAATGCTGGCAGATGCTCCCCGTGCACCTCCTCACTTTTGAAGCCATAGAAGTTGAACCATTTGGGAGACATGGCATGCATTCCTGGCAGGAGCTGTAGCTGGTTTGGCAGGGTGGGTCCAAATATCCTCTCCACAAGATAAACAACAAGAACCTGGTCATACATGAAATAATCGTGGGAAATTTGAAATAGTGGCTCATGGCAATTAAACATCAGGGTGATTGTGGTTAATGATGCAACTACTTGATAGCTGGAGCGGGTCACTTATCCTCTCCAGAAGTCGTGTGATTCTTTTCTTAAGAGGATAAGTGAACCCGTCCAGTCGGATCCTCAAAAAATCATCGCCCTGCCGATTTGAGATGACCCCACGGATCCCCCACGGATCACCAACACTTGACATCACCTGGCCAGGGTGCCTTGCCTCCTTGGCTCGACCTACGGAGACCTGGGGATGACGACAGGGCGCGACCTGGCCCCGGCCGGGCTCCCCCACGCAGCAGGGAGAAGGACAACCTGCCCTGGACGATGATTTCGTCGCCCAACCACTTCGCCGAGTCCCAGATCCGGATCACCTGAGAGGTTCGCCGCGAGCATCGTTGGTTTCACAGGGTGGGTGGTGGAACCGGGGGTTCGAGGAGGGTTAACAGTTGGCTAAGGGTTGGTTAAGGGTTGGTTAGGGGTTGATGAACCATGGTTGGTTAATGGTTGGTTAAGGGTCAATGGTTGGTTAATGGTTGGTGAACCATGGTTTGTGAACCGTGGTTGGTGGATAATGGTTGGTGGATCATGGATCACTGCCCATGCTTGATTGGGACAGTTGCTAGTGGTTGATGAATGGTCGGTTAGTGGTTACCTAACGGCCACTGGCCGGTTGATGGTTGGTGAATGGTTGGCTGGTGGTTATGGTTGCTGGTGAGTAGATCATAGGAGCCAAAAGAATCGAGAATCATGTAGGGATAGAAGGCCAACAAGAAACCACCGGCAGTTGCACAAACTGTGATCGATGTATTCTCTGCTCATGAGTCAGCCCAGGAATATCGACCAGGTAACTATCAACGAGTGCATGGCATTCCCATCTCATGGGGCTATGGCATCACAGGTCTACAGCTCATCAAAGGAACGCTCGTCTGACAGCTTCGTTGTGAATGATTCCTGCCAGCTACTCATAGGGTGGTTTCTCAAAATACGGGACCCCCAAAAACCGCAGGTTTATTATTATCATTGGTGATAAAGGGATGATTTGGGGGTACCCCTATTTTGAGAAATCGCCATATGCTGGCTATGAAGAGTTCAGATCTGATAGGGTGAGAGTTCATGGTGACTATGAACAAACTCTCACCCTGATGCTTGGTCGGGATTTGCGACCGGGGTATAGTGCCCAATCGGCGCGACAGAGGCCAAAAAAAATGGTGCTTGGTCGGGAATGATACCAAAGTGGATGTTCGGAGCTACACTGGTCATCAGTGGCGGAACGCAACTCAGGAGTACCGCGGCACAATGGATATGTAAAGCCGTCATGTCAAGGGCTTCCCAGGCCACACCAGCATACACCAGCATTAGCAATTGGGACAATGAATAGCTTTGGTATTGAAAACACTAGTTCACGAATCAACAACCATCATTAGCCATCATTAGCCATCATGGACCACTTTTGACCATCCTTAGCCACCATGACTAGCCATCATTCACAAACCACATATGGCTGTGGGTCAAAACCCTGTACCCCTGGTTCCCTTTCACTAGCCATTATTTTCCCTATAGTTGCTTGGCTATTAAATGTTATTAACCACCAATATTGGTTGGTTAATATTGACCCATAAATAGTCATTTATAGCAATAAACCAACCATTTTTGGGGTCCCTTATTTTGAGAAACCTCCATATCAAAAAACCCAGCAACATCAGCTGCCCTGCGAGTCACGATGAAGGCCGGCGTGGTCACCGGGATCCGAAACTGCTCGTCGAATGCCTGGGTCGTCTCCGTGGAAGCGAAACCGTGGGGAGCCCCCCCGGCGTAGCGCCGGTGCACCCGAGGTCATCAGCCTCCGATCATGATCTTTCTGTGTCACTTGGCTGGAAAATCTGCAAATTATTGAGGCTGGGACCGAACCCTTCCAAGTTTCTCTTTCTGGTGATTTTCCCCAATTTCCGGATGAACTTCTATCAATCAAAACCAGGAAGCAAAGCCCCTGAGCATGAAATCTCTTGCAACTGCTAGGTGGGTCAAAAAGCTCACTTGAAACCAGCCCCACAACTGTACGGATATCACAAAGTTGTGTGGTGGACCCTGCTTTGCTGTAAAATCTCATGGATCGTTTGATCCCCGTCCCTCTTCAACAAATGATTTTGCCACAGTAAGTGGCCATCGGGTGCGCATCCACATTGCCACAGAATACTCATCTATGAATCGGAAGGAATCCACCACTTTGGGGCTACGACATATCCATGTAGAGGTTGCTGGTGACTGGCACATGCCACCTGCACTTGTGAGTGCCTGAACCTGTATCCTGTACCAAAGAAAAAGCGCCCTTGCCGCGTATCATTTTCATATTGGGGACTCCAAACCTAATGAAATGATCAACCAACTAGTGTGGCACTTGTAGCAACCTGGGACCATCAAGTCTTACCTTACACCATACCATTGCAGTTCTTAGCAGAAGTTTTTGGTGAACCATGATGATCCCGCATTTGACCGTATGAAACATGGTGAACCAATTCTGCGTGTGAATGACTGCACCCATGATGCTGACCTCACAGTTGATGCTTACCCAACCATTCCCCAGAATTTGATAAACTTTGTTATCTCTTTGGCATCCTTGGATAGATGGTAAATTTGCAAATCTTATTTGTTATAGTGCTTGTAAATCTGAAACACCTGGGGAATCTAAACTTCATTTGTTTGGCATCCCAAGATTCCCCCGGTTCCAGGTCCTGATTACTACAGCTCGCGGCGGCGCCACAGCATCATGGAGCACCCGCAACAATGTGGGCTCCCACCCAAAGTTGATCATCCTGACTTGCCCTATCCGTGACCTAGCCACGAGTTATGAGCTGGTTGATGAAGAATCTATGACTATCATCCTGGTTGATAAAGAATCAACGACTATAGTTAAATATATGATGTGTTGTATCCTAAAAGAATTCAACCCAACTATTGCCATACCAAAGCAGGTAGTTCCCCTACTTCGAAAACCAAGTCAGCCAACACCTTGGAAGACACATCCACCCACCCCCAACACCGGCGAGTCCAACGGCCGCGGTACCAATGTATGCGTGTCCCGCGCAGCAGGCGTACGGAGCTCGTGGCCGTTGAACTCCACCTCGGGGAAAGCCATGGACCACCCTGTTAACTGATGGACGATGGTGGATTCATGGCTGGATTTTTTCAAGAAAATGTGGCTACCTGGTGGTTGCTAGCTGGTGGATTAACGGGTGATTGATGGAGAATGACTGAGTTTGACTGGGTTTGACTGAGTTTGATGGGTTGGAAACTGGTGGATTCATTGTTGGCTACCTAGTGGATGAACTGTTTGATGGTCCAAATTGATCCACCGATGTAAGCTTACTTGATGAATGATTGGTGGTGAATGGGTGAACTGTTAACCTGTGGAGAGTGATGATTAAATTGGTGGATGAATGATGATTGAGCGTGAATACTTGTTGATATCAGGCAAAGGTATGACAATGGTGGCAACGTCTGACAATTGGTTCTACTGATTGGTCAGCTTTTCGGCTAATGAACCTTTGGAATGAACAAATCACTGGGGAGAATCACAGTCTAACAAACAGCAATCGGGTTTGGTTTGCTCATCTTGGCTCCTGCAAGGAAGCGACCTCTTCCCAGTTCCACCAAATGTCCCGAAACTTGGAAACCATGCGTAATTAGATGCCCCATTTGGACATCACCCAGCCATTATGGGATCCCAAGTAGTCATCCAGTTATGTGATGTTCAATGTCCCTAAAATAATATCCTAAAATGGGATATTTGCCAACCCCTCTGTATGCCCTACGCCTTTCGTCATATCCGGCTGCATGGGCTGGCCAACCATGACTGGATCTACGATCTATTTTATGCAGCGCCACAATCAAAATCATTCGCGCACATTCAGAAAAGAAATCAGAAACAACTCCGCAGGCATGGAAGAATGACTACCAAAGCAGGAACACATCTTGTACTCCGCTGCTGTCACCACCACACTGGGGATCGCCCCAGGTAACAACTGAGCCGTTGCCCAGGATGGCAGCAAAGGCAGCATCTGTAGCCTGAACTTGTTGCACATTCCTGAGCTGATGTTGAACAGCAGAACTGTCACCACCAAAACTCGGAAGGCCCCAGGTAACCACAGACCCGTCACTCAAGATGGCAGCAAAGGCGCAACGCGTAGCCTGTATTTGTTGCACATCCCTGAGCTGATCTTGCACTGCAGAGCTGTCACCACCACAAATTGGATGGCCCCAAGTAACCACTGACTGGTTGCCCAAAATGGCAGCAAAGGCCATATGTGTGGCCTGAACTTGTTGCACATTCCGGAGCCGATCTTGCACTGCAGAGCTGTCACCACCATAATCTGGACGGCCCCAGGTAACGACTGACCCGTCGCCCAAAATGGCAGCAAAAGCCTGACGTGCAGCCTGAAGCTGTTGCACGTTCCTGAGCTGACCTTGCACTGGAGAGCTGTCACCACCATATTCTGGATTGCCCCAGGTAACGACTGACCCGTCGCCCACAATGGCGGCAAAGGCTTGGTCTGTGGCCTGAACTTGTTGCACGTTCCTGAGCTGACCTTGCACTGCAGCGCTGTCACCACCATATTCTGGATTGCCCCAGGTAACAACAGATCCGTCGCCCAGGATGGCAGCAAATGCGCCCCATGTGGCATGAACGTGTTGCACGTTGCTGAGCTGACCTTGCACTGCAGAGCTGTCACCCCCACCGCATGGAGAGCCCCAGGTAACCACTGACCCGTCGCCCAAAATGGCAGCAAAAGCCTGATGTGCGGCCTGAAGCTGTTGAACATTCCTGAGCTGACCTTGCACTGCAGAGCTGTCACCGCCAGATTCTGGATTGCCCCAGGTAACGACTGACCCGTCACCCAGGATGGCAGCAAAAGCAAAACTTGTAGCCTGAACTTGTTGCACATTCCTGAGCTGACCTTGCACTGCAGAGCTGTCACCACCACAACCTGCAGTCCCCCAAGTCACGATCCCATCACCTCCACAGCACCACATGGCAAAAGCCTCGTTGGTGGCCATTACTTTTGGTGTCTGCACAACTGCTGTGAAGTGATCCCCATCTTGAACGCCTGAAGCTTCCAAAGAGTCCATGAGGTTGGTCAGCACATGCCCTTTTTCCGTTGCAAGCTTGAGGCAATTCCGTCTGAAAGAAGTCTCGGCCAGCTTTTTTAAGTCCCTCACTCTGGCGCAGCGCTGGATTGACAGTGTTTCACTCCTGCCACTTGTAAGCGACACTGTAATTTGAAGCATTCAGGGATGGGCAAAAAACGAATCACCGTTCTTGGTGGCAAAACTATATCCCTTGCGACAACTTTCGTTTTTGGTGAATAACATGGTAAACCACTCTGATACCAAAAATGCTAAAGACCCAAGTCAACGGCCATGAGCCATCCAGTCTATATTCAAATTGATAACCTCTTGAGCAGCCACTGCACGACTTGCGAGCGACCCGGGTACCATGCGGGCAACCAGCAATGATAAGCGGTGGATATAAGAGTACGTGCAGTCATACCCCGTGACTCGAGAGGGGGTGCCCTGAGCTAGATTTTATAGACAAAGAATGGGCTGTGTGACCCACAACCAAGCACATCATTTTTGAGAGTTACCCACACATAAAAACCTACAAAAACAGGTGGTGACTACAAAATACTACGGGGCAACCCCATTGCTGTCTGTAAAATCAGGTAGCCCAACCTTGCAAACAAAATTATGTGCCAAACATTGGTATATATTGATATCTATAAAATCAAGGTGCCCAAGGTAAAACAAATCAAAACTTAAAACGTATAGATCCAGAAGCTTTTGCACATAAAATCATGAGGCCCAACCCCGCCAACAAGAATCCATAAAATGAAAACAGTTTTCCTGTTTCAGGGGGGTTCTCAAAATAGGGGTACCGGGGTACCCCCAAATCATCCTATACTTAATTGACCATTTATGGGTAATAAATCAACCATTATTGGGGTATCCCTATTTTAATAAACCACAATATATGAAACAACACATGTGGAGGCATGACCACACGCATTTAATGGAGGATGGCTTGGAACCGTGCATAACAACGACCTGCTCATATCTGATCCCACCTTGGGGATCCCACTGTTGGCATAGATCTAAAAATCAGGAAATGCAAACGTCGTGTGCTTGGAAACTCCCCAAGTTTGGCGCACAGTGAAGCTTGGCGGTGAAACCCAACTTAGACCCCGCAGTGGCAACGTGGCAACATGACTTCTCACCTGGGGGTTGCCTGGAACAACATGAAATTTACCAACTGAGGAGGACAGCAGGGGCTATATTCATCTGGAATAGATCTACATGATGTAGTTCACTTCATTCAATTTTACTGTTTGCTGCTGTTTTAGTAGATTTCACACGTTGCCACTGCCGATTTCTAGCAGTGAGGGTGAACTCATCCCATTTAACGCTTGAGGCCTGGTCTAACTCGGTTTATTTGTGCATGATTCACCCTACAGGATGGTTGATTTATGATCCACCTCATTAACCTAGTGATATCGACCACAAGGCCTATGGTTGGATGGGTCTTCATTGCTCAAGCACAAGCGCAACATTAGCACCATCCAATGGGGTTGGTCTGCTGCCAAGATGCTGAGACGTAGGGGTTAAACCTGAGGGGGGATGGGCCACAAACCGTGGAGGGAAGAGGATGACTTGTTGTCGGTTGAGCGATGTGATCATGGCTGTTGTTGCTGGGCAGTCAGCTGCTAATTAAGGGTGACATGGTGCATACTGTGATCATGGAGGATTGCACGATAATCGATTGACAATTAAGTATGGTCTGGTTGACAAAAATGATTCGTAATGGTCATATAAGAATGATACGGGTAAATCGATACTGGCTAACACCCATCATGGCTGATCGCATCATGGATTAATGATTGATAGTGGTTAGTTAACAAACGCACACGCACAAACACACCCACACACACACCCACACACACACACACACTTACAATGATTCTCATGTTTCATCATGTCTCAAATAGAGCCATTTTTCTGCATGTCACAGTCATGAATTTGAGCCCAAAATGCCAGCCAAACACTTGTCAACAAACCACCTACCATCAATGATCATGGTGGGCCAACGAAGCATATCCCAAAAAATATGCGGGCATTCCACTCCCATCGTCCCCAAGATGGAAATAATCCACCAACCAAACAATGCCTCACGACTTTCTGTCAGATCAACGTCTGCAAAAGCGCTCAACAGTCATTGCAAGTTTTCCCCGAAATATTTGTTTGATCACGAACAATCCTTTCAGTTGGTGGCTTGTAATAGGCAATCACAGGGATGATAACTGTTGATCATGGTATGATCAGAGCATACACAGAGCCATGACTCCAGTTGTCATCGTTAAGCATCATCATAGTAAACCGATGCCTATATTATAATCATGCTCCTATTGATAATTGCTTCGCCTATCACTACTTATTAACAATTGTTACCTTCCCACTTGGCGGCCAGCCAGACCCCTTTAACAATTGTTACCAATTGTCATCATTCGCCTATGCCGCATATCATTGACGTGTAGTACGTGTTCGGTACGAATCATCGGAACCATGGCCTGGCCCATGATTGGTGGGAGCAAAGCATGTGCCACCTCTGCACGCGACCACCGTGGTTCGCGCTGTTCACAAACAGTTGATTTTTGCCGCAGCGAATAAGGGACTTATCATCGGCTTGTTATCCTTTGAAAATGAACTTATCTAACAGCGCAGTTTCCCATCTTGTTGAGCGGCAATCCACTTGACCAATGTTTTGGGGTAGTGTACAGTCTCCCATGAAGCAGCCGGTGGATTTCAGAAGGATTCTTTTCACAACTCACAGTCACCGTCTCAGCCGCCGAGCAACGTCTTCTCTCCGCCACCTAAATGCTCTGCACGATGAACTTGAACGAAGAGGTGGTAGAATTGATCTCAGCGTTTCAGCAGGGTCAACTTCACCAAGTGTGAATGTCCTCCAGAAATGTGAACAGTTTTTACATAGGGAAAATGAAAAGATCACGGTGTTTTCCCCAAGTCGTAAATTTCCCCACATTTACAGCGTTCATTTTTCTTCTCTCCAGCCGTTTCACCAAGGTTGGCAGGAAAAAATACCGTGATCTTTACCAAGGATTATATTTGTACTCGACCAAGAATTCTGTATCGTATGTATGGCCACTTGTGAAAAGCTAAGACCCAGGGTTGGCATTCCGTTCGAACGGGTCTGTCGAGAGCGAATAGCAACTCTAGGGGTGCTTGAGGTGCAAGAGTATGCACGGTTCGTTTATAAACCCAGGATCTAGCCATTTGGTGGTTTCTCAAAATATGGGACCCCCCCAAATGGTTGGTTTAGTACTACTACATAACTATAGATGCATGATTTAGGGGTACCCCTACTTTGAGAAACCACCATTTGGTTCATCAAATAGCAGCCATGGTAGCTAGATCTCAACTACAGCTCTGCCACACACTTAGAACAGGCCCAAAAACCAACTGTTCCTACATGAAACGCCCAGTCTATGGGTTAAGTCCTTGAAACCGGAAAAGGACATTGGCAAATGCCCTGCTGCCAAGCGACTGAACTGATTCTTGTTCCCTGCGGAGGAGAATGCCACGTTTGTGAACACAACGCAACCCAGAACTGCTCGGGTTCCCAGAACAACATGGGACAAAACATCCATGGGGTAACTGTGAAGATCACTGGGGAAGCTGTAGTCTTGAAAAAATCCAGAGGTCCAAGGAGTGGGGTACACCTGGACAGGTCGCTGACTGAAAAAATGGTAAGCTCATGAAATGTACGATGAGGCCCTGCTTATGGTAAGTCTATGATTGGGAAATGGTACGTTTACGAAATCGTTTATGATTGGGTAAAAACCCGATGGTTAATGTCCAGCCTGCTGGGGATATGGACAGGTACCCACAGCCATAAATGGTGTAGGTCCATCGGATACCTGGTCACTATGGTGATGGCTGCCAATCTCATCCTTGGAGGACGTGTACGAGCCATGGTCAAGCCTGGCTTAAGTCCGCGGTTTTGCACTAGCTGGTGGTTAATAGGGGTACCCGAGAAGCAGCCACTGGTAATCATCCTTAGTAATCATTTCGCCAACTATCATCCATTAGTGTTGACATCCATCTCACCATCAAGCATCGAGTGAGTCATCTGTTTATGAGCCATTCAAAAGCCCATTCTTCACCATCTCAAGCATTTTTTCCACGGTAAAATAGCATGATAAACTGCGTAATTTTCCACTTGGTCACAGTCTCCCTGAATGACGAGTCGTCATGTTGATAGGAACATTTCGCTACAAACCCGCTTCACCCAGGACCCAAAGTCATATCAATCCATGTCCCACCCGATAGCCACCTGTGTCGCCGATGATGGCAGTGGTCAAATCGTTGAGATGAGCATCTGCTTCTTCCTGCCAACATGATGGCTTGCGTGGAGAAGGGGGAGCCGAAGAAATCCACCAACACTCTTGATGCTTGTGTATACAAATAATTATACGTACTGATGATTCATGGTATCTAATCAATTGAATGATGACCGACTAAAAACTGATTGTGAGGTTTTATTCGTATAGACAGGGAAAATTAACTAATGATCATGATTCGACGCTAAATAGCTGGGAACCTTGATCAAGTGCTTAACATCACAAGCCATGATTCATGGGTATAGAAAACCACTCATGGCTCAATGGCGGGGAGAATATGCACAATAGATTGGGATGAAATGCCGTCAACGTCATTAATGATTGATGGGTGGTTGCTAGGCAATTAGCATGGGCAAGCAACGGTCATGGCCAGTAGCATGACAATACGATGATAACAACTACTGCATATGCCTTGATCAAACTATGGTGACAAATGATGAATAGTGGTGGTTCATCATGATTCAGAAATTCACTCTGGCTATTCATGGCTGATATTGGTTGACACCAACTAACCAACATTGTCAACTTATCATCGATCCAGGTGCAACGGAAAGAAAAACATGTTCGAAAAAATGTATGAAACACGAGTCCATAGCTGGCTTATATACACAAAAGAACCATGGAACACTTAGATATCTACAATCCCATTTCGGTGTTTCTCGTGCTGCCTGCAGTTCCTCCTCAATCCATTTCCGGAGAGGTGTTGGCTGAAGCACTAGCTGCAATGAACCCACCCCTCAAGGTTACAACGCGACCCCAATGGTTCAACAGCCACTTCTTGAGTAGTTACCAGTGATGGCCTATACTGAACTGTATTTGTTGCCAGCTTCGTAACCACATATGATTGGTATTCCCTTTGATTAAGCAAAGAATCAACCATAGCTCCTATCACCATTCACCCCGCACTATTTGAAAGCCTCGTTCAAGCTATATGATCTTTTGTGATTCACGATCAAAGACCTACTAAACCAGCATAAGCCCACGTTTCAATGGCCTTTAAAACCACCCGTCATCAGCTTATAAATTTTCCGGTCCTCCGCTCCCTTGGGAGACCCGGGGCCTTGTTTTCAATAGCACCATCAGGAGCCGGAGGTTTGTCACCCTGGCGTTGAGGGAAGTCTGCTGAGCAAAGATCACAAGTTGAAACAATGGTGGAATGATGATGGTGATGATGATGGTGATGATGATGGTGATGATGATGATGATGATGATGATGATGATGATGATGATGATGATGATGATGATGCGTAGTCATGCTTTACATTGGATAATAACTGCCAATGATGATCAATAAAAGCCAATATGGGTTCGTTTCATGGGTGATGATGGTAAAATAGGGTGAACAAGGAAAACGCTGGTTGACAAAGGGAAGTGCATGTGTTCAGCAGCACGCATTGTAGAATTGAAATAACTATCATGACTTATCAGCAAATATAGGGAGCCGTGTGGATCTCCCACACAAGCAACTTGGTACCCTCTGGTAAACTAACATGGCGATGGAAATTCCACCATAAATGGATGATATCCTAGGGTTTTGGGAACAAAATGATGGATTTTCCATTGCCATGTTAGTTTACCACAGGATAGGTCAACTTTCCAGCAAAAGCTTTTACCCTCTGGTAATCTTGTCGTAGTTCGCTGGAGAATCCACAAGTTATTGATCATTGACCTCTTGGAAATGGTTATTTTCCAGCCAGCTATGTTTGATTGCCCGAAGGGTATGTTCTTTTCAGAGATGTTGAACAGCAATACAGTGCACGTGAGGAAACCTTGGCCATGAAACAGAGACACCAAATCATATCTCCATCAAACACTCTGTCTTGCTCATAGGATCGGTTGCGCATGAATTCAGGCACATGCTAGAACAGAAACTTGATGGGGAGTAGCACTGGCGAACCTTACAATAGCCCTATAGCATTTCCAACATTAAACAACTGATTACCAAGTAGTGCCAAGTAATGTCATGGGGGAGTTCCTCCAGGAACACAGCTTTTCCCCCGGTATTGAACGACCTACTGGCAATTTCCGAGAATCTCAGAGTGCCAGACCACTGGGGCATTTGGAATGATTTTATGTCACAAAAGTGGCCAGTGAGGGCAGCTGTGGATAGCTCCGTGCCATGGAAAGACCACACGGAGTGGTGACTGAGTCCCCCAGTTGGATGATCATCCCAGTTAGGAACTGGTTTGTGACCATGTTTAGTAACTTGTAAGTACCATCAGTGAGTTATACAACCTACAAATGCAACCATGGTTCGTAACTGCTAATTGGGATGATCATCCAACTTGTTGGCAATTTGTTTGACCATCATCAGGAACACTACCACTGATGGTAGATCGTGCAGGTTGTATCAGCTGTTGGTTGGTCTCCTCTGCGACAATGGAATTTACATCTAACATTAAACCATCCTTGTTGAACACGGCATGATGACCAACCACTCAACCCATCAGTATCCATTACAACTCATCATTAACGCCTTCAACATGAACCAGGAACGCCATCATCGGCATAACATGGCATTACAACGTTGTCATCATAACGACTATCAATCACCATGAACCCCATGGTTGACCACAACCTTTAATGTCTGATGATGACACCACTACCACCATCAATCAACCATCGAATCACTGCAGTGGAGGCCCTCGGTGGCAAATCGACCTCGCCGTAGCAGAACACGGTGACCGTCAACTTGGAAGTCAACTTGTGCTCAACGGTCAGCTGGATCCTAGGGACTTGGAGCGGTATGTACACAAAGATCGAGAAAATCAGGTATAATTTACCCAAATTCAACTCTTGAGGGTTTCAGGGCGCTATAATCGTCTCCGACGTGGGCAATCTCTGCTGCGAAACGTCAAGCAGCTCAGTATTGAAGCTGCTCAAAATTCAAAGGCCGAAGTCAAAGGCTGCACTCTCCATCTTCACGGCATCCAATTCTCACGCGACTGTTCATGGCGAATCGGGACGATTTCTAACCGCAACGCCACAGAGAGAACAGTTGCAATCTAAATCTCACACAATCAAAACAACCCTCAGCAAATCATCCAATATGAATTCACTACTTCGAGTGATCCCAACCATGACATAGCTCACAACCCTGCTATGTAAAACACAACCCTGGCATTGGACAAAACGCGCCGATCACAGTGACACAGCCAGGGCCAAGGCTCTGCTTCCGATTGTAGGTGTGGTTTGGTCGTTGTCGAACCATGGCCAGTTGCACCTGAACGCCGAATGAGCGCTTCAACTACCATGGATGTTTGATGGTGGTGAGTTATTGGTTGTTTACACGGGTTAATTTGATGGCTAATTGATGAGGAATAGAGGATAATGACCAGCAATAATGGTTGATGATCATCGATGTTTGCACATGGATTGAAAGCTTCAACAAACAAAAACACATCAACAATTGGTTGAACAAACATATCATCAGCCATGAACAAAAACATCTTCAACCACTAAACAATATCATCATCCATAAAATATCATCAACCATGAAAAACAACAAACAAATTGAAACAAATATCATCCCATAAAATATCATCCAACCATTTTTTGTTTAACATGCGTATTCCGAGAATGGTTGGGTGATGTCCAATTGGGACATCTCATGACCCCTGTTAAAGCAACAAAAAAACAACAAACCAAATATCATCAACCACAAAAAACATCAACATGGTTAAACAAACAAAAACAAACAAACGTGAAACCACCGGCGCTCTCGAGTGGCCTTGCCGATGCCCAGGACAGTATTCCGGGTAAAGATGTTAGCGGCCTGGCAGGACGCAAATGCATCCTTCCAAGGGCATGGGGGCAAGAAGGAAACATGCAGAAAACATTGAAAACACATGGGGGATACATGGAAACATGCTGGGAAAACATGGAATACATATGGAAAAATAGGTAGGTAGTAGCTGGTCATGGTGGCTGATGATGACAGCAGCTGTTGATAATAGCTGATGATGACAGCTGTTGATGATAGTAGCTGATATAGGATAGTTAGCTATTTCCGAATGATCCTGGTTGATGGCAACCTGACTGATTGGATGATGGCATACTGATAGTGATGGGCAAAAAAGGTATACTGTTTGATGAAGGCTTCACGATGATTAGCAATCAAGCAAGAGCAGAAGCGAACAGAAAAGCAACCTGTAGTTCTCGCTTTCTATGGTCCAAAGGTGGTTTCCTGGGATGCGGGCATCCCAAAATCATCCAATAAGGATCATTTTTAGCCATGAACTGTGAAAACAAAAAAACATATTAACTCATCAGAATTCAAGAAACCACCAGGCTGTTTTTCTCAAATCTTCCACTTCTGGTCCCAGCCACTTAGATGGCCATTGTGCCGCACATCCCCTAGGCTCCAAACGTAGGTTGGCTGCACATCCACGAAGGTCATCTTTGTCAACATGGGAAACTGGCTATGTTCCTTCAGCAACAATATTAACACCCCTGTCCATCCCGCCACTTTCAGGTAGGTCTGACCTGGATGAAGTTTTGGGCAAGAAACGACTGACCACGATCATCGTTGCTACTCATAGTACCATCGGTAAGAATCAGATATCACAAAAAATCTTATCATCATTACCCATCAAGTAGCACTATCAAGCCATTGCACCCTCTACCACTGTGAACATCAACATGGCGTCATGTATGTTCCAGCGCGAGCTATCCAGCGGCCGCCGTCTGCTGGGGAAATCCTGGCTCTGGTGAGCGTTAGTTCTTTGTTATGACCGTCCGATGTGGGTTTGTCCATGTTCATGGTGGTACTATCCACCTGTTTATAACGATTAGTACTCAAACCAACATGAATCTGGGGGCACACCATGGCCAACTGGACAAACCATTATGGTGATTTTTGAAAGAGGGGTTCCCCCAAGTCACCCTTCACATCAACTGTTTACAGCAATAAAGCAGCAATTTTTAGGGGTCCTGCACGTTTGAGAAAGCCAGAAATGAAGCTCTTGAGGCCCATGTACGGAGCTCTTTGGGAGCTGAAACTGCCGCCTGAAGCTCGAACTCTATGCAGGTCATGTTGAATTCTGTCTCCGTGATGTAGAGATCGTTCCAAATGTAGGACCTGAGCTTCGCGGTTCACACCGCCATCATGGGCGCCAGTTGTTAGATGTGCCGATGAATTGAGGATCAAATTCTGACACATGTGGATGCAAGAGTAAGCATATTATATTCCCTACAGCTTGGAAGGGTTAAACCTATCGGTTAGTACTAGTTTATGATTATGTAGCAGCCAAGCAGGGTCTTGGCAAAGCACCGCCCTGCGCACTTGCGTGTTGCCAAGCTAAAGGCAAGCGTTCACATATTGCTCTTGACTGATTGAACATCAAAAAACATGCAACGCACCATTTGCCGTGATTTTGCTGGGACACAAGCTTGATTCACATTGATCAATATTTTGTTAGGATTGTCCATGACAATCCATTTATTGGCTTGGTATACAACGTGATGCAACCATCAACCAACTCATAGTCAGGTGATTGACCATGCTGTTTCCCTCCGGTTCACTTATTTGGATGGCTACCGGCTCCACAACTTCGTTGACCTCCCCGGCTGAGTGGCTGCCCAACTGCTGCAGTTGTGTATAGCATATTTACTGCTCATGTCTAATGTAAAGATATTCGACCTAAAACACTATGATCAGCTTACTACTGCCACAACTCACACATCGAACCCCATCTGAAGCATCACCCAGGAAAACAAGAGGTGAATGACACCAGATTCCACAAAGAAAAATCATCTCACACCGTCTCTCTCATATTTTTCCGTGAATTTGATCCAACATCTTCAGCAACATCTGGGAGGAGCTGCTCTTCGAACTTGCAATGTTGGATCTTTCCTGACTTCATTGCAGTTGTGTACTCCTGACATCAACCAACGTGGTGCGGCAGCTGGCAGCTATGATCCATGATCATGATGATTCTAAATTGTGGGGAACCCCAAAAATGGTTGGTTTGTTACTATAAACGACTCCTATTGGATATGATTTAGGGGTATCCCTAATCAAACATAGCGATCAACTAGAATTCTGGGAGTATCATATCACTTAATTTGGCGCCATCTTGGTTGCTGACTCGGAATGTCAGCGTCTGATGTGCATCAATGCTACATGAACCGCGCGTGAGATCACCGAGAAGGGCTGCGATTTGCCATGTTTTTTTTGGGCACCACCAAATGTTCGACACCTTTGCACGCAGAGTCGGCGGATTTTTCAGTGATTGTACCCATGAGCATGTTTGAAGACATGAAAGTACGGAGGTTCGAAATAAAACATCATCCTGCAGGTTGTAGAACATAGCTTTCTTTTGGTCTGGCTGGTTCTTTTCTACCTCTTTCATGTTCTTCAGCAAAAAATGTTATTATCTAAATATCACATCTGGCAAACCAACCTGGAAGTGGAATCTCCACTACAAGTGCAGAGTACCAAGCAAAAATCCACTCGCTATGGTGCTTTTTGAATTTAAACTGTTGATTTACATTAATATCTAACTAGTGAGTGTCAACAATCGTCGACTATTGACAACTTAGTTCTTAAGACATTAGTTTTGAAACACGAATTAATCAAGGTCAAGCAGGTGGATTCACCAGTGAACAACCATTTGATTGCAGGTAACCCATGTAACAACCACTTCCAGGTGGATTTTCCATCGAACTCCCCTGCCGGCTCCTTGCCGAGACATCTGACAACCTGAATTTCAGGGCTTTGAGGGGACAAGGTGGCGACCCTAGGGGAACAACATGGGTTTTCTTACCACGGATGGATTGTAATCATGTTACCCCAGGCGATGCCATTATTGGATGGTTAGGAGATACAATGATTGGATGATGGCAAACCAAACTTGCCGGTTTTCTTTGACCAAACATGTTTTGTTTCAACATTAGAAGCTGCCAAGCTTTTCAACATTGGCCAAACATGGAGAAAACCAAACTCCAAGCTGCTTGAGAGTGTCCAAATGGTTTTCTTCTCCAGGTGCAAACATTGACACAATCTTGAAAACGTCTGGCCGCCAACCCAAAGAAAGCTTAAACAATAAAGATACATTGCAAAGTATTATTGAAAATATGTACATACACTGTCCGCATGTATACCTCGCTGTATATCAGTTTGAGATAAGCACACAGATCATTCGGATGGTCAGGGCTATCCCCATGTCACGGCCCAAGAAAAGGTATCCATCGGTGTTTCCAAGACTGGTAGATTTGAAACCAAAAACACTGATTCCATTTTGGGGGGTTCAACTTAAAATGCTCTTCTTGGATAACCTGCCAATGGAATTGAAGAAATTCCGCAGAAACAAATGCCGAGAACAATTGAGCATTCAAATTCTTCCACCAAGCTTAGCCCAGCTGGAAGCCTTTCTATAAAAAATCCAAAACCATGTTGCCTACATACGTTCGTCGGTGACCAGTTGCCAATGGTTGAAGCTGGGCAGAACCCAAACTGGAAGCTGAAGGCAGTAGTGAAGCTGGCAACAAATCCAAAATCAAGTAATTCATCTAAGGCAGTATAATGCAGCCCACTATATCCCAAGAGTTTAACGACTTTTCCCTTCGAACATGTTTCTGAGACATTGACCATGTGCAGCTGAGGTCAGAATCATGCTTATAAACCCTCAAAAGAAGATTCAAACCCCTATAACTAACATGGACTAACCAAATCTCACCAGCGCCTACTTGAAGATCCCCTAAAACTAACCATACAAAATCAATTGAAGAGGCACATCCAAGTGGTGTCAAATTTCTCCACTGCCGACCTGTGCCACCTTTGTCGCCAAGTTGCCACGAGGGGATCCACCGCACTCCCGTCCTGCAAGAGATTCGACTGCGCTTTGTGCTAGTGATTGGTGAACCAACCAACCCACAACGGAGCTGGTTGGAAGATGAGAAGAACCAACCAGCTACTGATTCTTGGCGGTTCATAGTTGATTCAACTCACCAAATGTTGGTGATCAACATTGGTGATCAACACCGATTGACTCCACACTACTGATTGGTTCAAAGAGGATTACCAACAACGAGCAAAAGACTTTCCAGTGGATAGCTTCGCAGAACTGCTTGGTGCTTCGTGTGTTGCCAGTTCCTACAGGCAAAGCTCGAATGATCATCTCAGGGAGTGTGACCAATGTCTTCAAGCTCGGGATATAAGTTTCACATTCAGCATCCCGGCAGTTTGGCACATGTGGTGCAAGACTACTGTACATTCCCCAGATTCATCTGCTGCGTGCAACAGGTTGAGGTCACCACGGGGATTCGCACATGGGCTTTCTGTGGGCATGAGTCATCACTAACAAAACACAAATATACACAAATTGGATGGGTATTCACATCCCAATGAACTATAACTGGTCATAGCCATGGTACTGAACGGCAAGTGGTCATGGCCATACTATAGGAGTTCTGTTCATATGGATTCATATGCTCCTTCACATCCCAACAGTTTGCTATTGAAAACCAACCCGTGCCATGGGACCATGGGATGCATTGCCACAGCTCTCCTGGCTGAGTTCTTTCGCATCGTGGACCGTAAAGCCAACTACCTGAGGGCCATGCCACAGGGATCTGAGAAGCCACCCCCCCGCCATGGCTATAAACAATCTGACATCCATAGGGGTGCCCCCAAATCATCCTCGAAAAACCATTTATAGTAATAAATCGACCGTTTTCAGGGTCCCCCATTTTGAGAAACACCCAGAAGGCTGAACTAGTATTCCCCCGGTTTTACCCTCCCCAGGGTTTCTCCGGTTGCAGGGAACTGGACCTGTCACCTTGCAGCTTCGCCTCACTGTCCGGGTCAAGTTGCGGGTGAAGATCAGTGGAACTTGCCTGCTACAGCTGATGTTACTGCTTACCATGATTCATCATGGGGATGATTACCCAAAATATTATCCCCACGATAATATGATTAACCAAAACGCGATGATTACCAAAACGAGGTTTATGATGGTTAATGATGGTTCAGAGCAGATATAGCTGTCAATAATGAATAATGATTAACAATGTTTAATAACGGGGAGTCATTGGCTCAACAGTATCGGCTGACGATGGTTAGTTTTGGGAGATCCAAAAACCACCCTTAATTTGACCATAGCCTGTGATTTACTGTCAAACATTATAACAATATTAGCTCATATCACAGCTATTAAAGCAATATATCTGTCAGACTATTTATTACTATCACACAACAGCAACTTGAGTCTGTAATAATATAATATAGATATTAGTGATGGTCATAACCTTTGATAGCTGCGAACTGGCAACTTCAAACTGTAAGTAAACCAGACCCACGCTGCGAACATGACCACAACCACGTGCTCCCCCATGTTTCTCCGAGACACATATTTCTTTTTGGTACCTGAGCTCCAACGACGCAAAGGTATTATCCCAACCTCTTTGGTATCCAAGATCGATGGGGTGAATCCGCCAAATAATATGTTGGTCAAAGTGGCTTATCATTCAAGGGTCCGACATGAAGAGCACCGTTGGCAAATGACAACACATGGCTTTATGGTGGTACTCAGGACTGATATTGTGGTTCTCAAAATAGGGGTGCCCCTAAATCATCCAATATCAACCCTTTATAGTGGTAAAGCAACCGTTTTTTGGGGCACACTGTTTCGAGAAAGACCCACATTGATGGAAATGGCTCCAGAATCTGCTGTCAACCTGCCCACCGCAAATAGCAGCCATTGGTGAGGCTGAGGGTCAGCAACTTTGCAAGAGAACCTTTGCTAGGACAGTCATCCATGCACTCAAAGGAAGCCCTTACGATTCCCCAAAGAATGTTGTGAGATCTTGTGGGAATTTTACCACCTGAAATGATACCGATACAAACGATCTGGCGGTCAAGGCGACCCAGGGACACATCGGCCAACGCTAGGTTTGGGGAGGAAAATTCACCAAGATTCACTGCAACCAGCAACTATCAGTATTTGCCATCAGCCATCAGATCTATCATGAACCTTCATGATTTACCATCACAGGCCATCGTGAAACATCATGAACCCATCATGAAACATCATAAACCATCATAAATGATGTAACTCAACCACCATCAACCATCGTCAACCATCATGCTCAACCACCATCAACCATCGTCAACCATCATGATCATGAAGCCACCATCAATGATTCTCTGTGCCCCCAGATCACCCTGCCGTAGGAACTGTCGAGCCAAGAAACTGTCGATGGTTGCCATGTCGAGCACCTGCGATGCCGTGGTGTCCCTGGTTGTTCCCAGCCAAGGCACGACCATCTTCGCTACGGGTTGGTCCCTGCGCTGCTGAGAACCTCAACATGACCAACACGCAATCAGTTGCTATGGTATGGAATTAGAACTTTTAACTTTAGTTTCTCAGATGCCAACAAGTTAAACATTTAAAGGAATTTGTTGCTTGCTACTTGCAGTGACATCTGGCTGGCTGGTTCCTAGCTCCAGAAGGGCAAGTAGTGAATGCTACTTTCTAATGCTACTTGTTTCCATGATGCAGGGCCTGACAACCTCTGGAAATGTGGTTTACATCTGGCGCAGAAAACACTGGTGCATGCGCCGCAATCAAACATTTATTCAAGTGGGTGGATTTTCCCACTTGCGGTTGGAATTTTGGGAAATGACACGCCGCGACATCATCCGAGGTTACCTTGATTGCTATGCATGACGTAGCATGTATAGCACCTATCTAAGACGACCAAGGTTACAGTGCAACCGGCTGACCCCTGAATGGAAGTCGGCTCTTGGTTTGTCCGGCCTGGTGCGGCCTCAAGGGCACGCGGACAGTTCGTTAACAAACCATGCTCCAGAGAACTCTGCTGTTGGACTCTGAGACTGCCAACGGAGTCGTAGTAGGTAGAGACAAGTTGCATAAACTTTTCACTTTGACCAAGAAACAGATTTGCAAACAAACAAAGATGTACACCTGCACACATATGTAAGGGAATGTAAGGGACATCATCCGCACTGGTTGAATCTGGTGGCTGAGATATGTGACTAAATTTTAATGCCAAATCGCTGACGTTGGGTGCAAGTGGGCTACATGATTCAATTGCCGCCCTGGAGAGGGCGCTCAGTTTCTCTGGACCACGGCAATCTATAGATGCTGTAGAGCCCAAATGGCCAAATGGCCAACACGTATCATCATCATCATCATCATCATCATCATCATCATCATCATCATCATCATCATCATCATCATCATCATCATCATCATCATCATCATCGTCATCGTCATCATCGTCATCATACACTGGGGGGGGCAGCGCGGAGACCGTAATTAATATGCATGCCGTTGGTCATGATGGCATGTTTTGTTTGAGATCTTGTGGAGCTCTGTTAGTGTTGTCAACGATCTTTTCCAGGTGGTGGTAGTAGCAGTAGCAATGGCAGTAGCTGTAGTCGGCGCTGCAATAGTAGCAGTCGTGGCAGGGGAAACAGTAGTGGTGGTGGTGGTGGTGGTAGGTGCTGTTGCGGTTGCTTTCACCAACCTCCATGGGAGTGGCACTTCCGAACCATCCAAGCTAGTGAGTCAAGCTTGGAAACCATTCATGAATCATCACCCACCAGCAAATCATCTAACCATCACTCAACCATCACGCAACCATCACTCAACCATCACTTAACCACTCTAACTCCACCCTTCGCCAACTCACCACCCTGTGCCGCCCTAGCCCATCCATTCATCCTTCACCCGCGCCCACGGCCCGGACCACGCCGCACAGCACTGCGGAGGCAGCTTCAATCAGCTCCATGCCCCAGGTACCCCATCGCCTGCGCCTAAAGGATGCTTGGTTGATGCTTAGGGGCTGGGCTAAGTGGTGGTTAAGTGGTGTTGATAGGCTAGGCTAAGTACGGGCTAAGTGGTGGCTAAGTGATGCTTGAATCATGGCTAAATGAGGGGTAGCAATTTTCGATTCACCTAGCTGATTAAAGGTGAAGTGATGGTTAAGTGATGGCTAATGGATGATTGAGGAGGCACGGCTAATCATACTTTTTGGCTATTCATGGCGATCACTGTCTATTCATCCTGCAAATAGAGTTATTCATTGTGGTCATGGAGGGCTTCGACTCAAGGGCGCCAGGGCAGCATGGGGCACTGGTAACTCTCATGGCCAATAGTTTTGTTCCCAGTGCGGTATGATGTTGTTGTGGAGTATCTCTCTAGGGTTAGTGGATTGATCAGAGGCTGAGGTAATACCAACAATTTATATGCATTTGTATGCTTGTTGATAAGCTGTATTAGTGACCGTGGTCATCTGTGATTCCAAAGGCCATTTATAGCAGGACATTGCAAAGGCGAAGTCCATTTGATCGCAAAAAGCAAATGCGGTGGCGCTGTGTCACAACTGTTTGAAAATATTGATGATCTTTCAACATCTTGTGATTCCAATTCATGAGCGAAGTTGTGGGTGGTTGTATGGACAATGTGGGGGCAATAGCCAGTAAGATTGAACATGTGTATGCTTGTGTAATCCCAACATGGTTGAGGATTGTTCTATGGAGGCATGTTGATGCACTATGCACTCGGTGATCCAACAGAAACGACCAGGATAGCTTTTGTTAAGATGTCCATCCAGCGGTTTTTGGATTGTTTTGTTTGAGGCTTGTCAAGCAATTAACCCCTGAAATGGATGCACAGGTTGTCATCCCGCTGATTTGTTTTTCCAGCCAGTGGGTTCAGAACGCCTTTTCCTTGCTTACATATTTCTAGCTTGAAAGCACAAACAGTATCCTGATGTGTCACTGCCATCGCCATAGGTTACCTCGAAACTAGGGGTTGCCCTAAGGAAAAAAATCTGTACATAAAATGACCACGTAGTGGTGTCTGAATACATGGGTACCCCCAAATCATCCTTCATTAACCATTTAACCCTCTTTAGTACTAAGATGTACTAAGCCAACTATTTTTTGGGGTACCTACATTTCGAGAAACACCCACGTGTTTTTTTGTTTTTGGTTGGTTGAGGGATTCGAGCCACTGCAAGCCATTGCAAGCCCCGGTTCCCTTGGCTGTCACCTTGATGACTGCAGCCCCGATGGAGGAATCTGCCTGCGGCTGCAATTCACTCCAGGACTGGATCGGCCCTCGATTTTTTGGTGAGACGTGTGGGTCGTTGCTTTAAGCGTACAATGCGGTACCCTCCAAGTAGTTGACTTGTAGGCTCTTAACTAGGGGGACTACCACTTTGAGATACTTCGGGTAGATGTAAGTGTACTTTGGCGGTTTATGAACAACTTGCATCCAGGGTGTCCCACTTTGTAGCTGTAACATGCTGTGAAGCTATGCTGGTCGGTAGTTTCAACCCCTATGAAAAATATATCTATCAAGTATGTTCCTCAACCATTTGCTAATGATTACTGTGCAAAATAAAACATGTCAATCAAACCACCAACCAGTATGCCATTATTGTCATGGTTAATATTCATATATAGCTGGTATATCCCCTATTATGGTTGGTTGTTATCCCCCTTAGGTAACCCATAAAAAACCCTATTATGATTGGTTGTTATCCCCTTAGGTACCCCCTATAGTAGTTAGTTGTTATCCCCCTTAACCTATAAAAACCCATGGAATTTGCCTTCAAAACCACCATGCCGTGCAGCTCAGTGTGTGTCCATCACCCGTAGCGAAGGCCGAAGGGCCTCTTGCGCAAGCTCTCCGCGGGGATGGAGGACGAGTCGTTGGACAGCAGCAAGTGCAGCTTGGAGGAAGGCCTAGCCGTGGCAAGCCACGGCACGAGGAGCGGCTTCAAGCGGTGATATGGTCATGATAAGGGTTACTTGGAATGTATTATATATATATATATAAATGGTCATTTCAAGTGTACATACATATATTCAGAAAACTACATCAGATGATGATGATGATGATGATGATGATGATGATGATAATGATGATGATGATGATGATGGCAGCTACAACCTCTGGTGCATGTTCCGTTTGAGAATATCTGATATGACGGCAAACACATATGGGTTTGTCCATGAATGGTGGTACCCCCAGACATCCGGATCATTGGTAGGGAAACCCACCAGCTAGGCACATCATTGATGGACAGCAGGAACAGGTTCGTAGATCGTGAAGAAAATATTCGGCTGGCAGCTCCACTTGCCAAGCTGCTGCGGACCCCTTACTCTGAGTGATAGACAAACTGAACTCAGGGATCTTGTCCCAAGGACTGATAGCGTTGCATGGTTAACTGGGACTTAATAAGTAAACCCAGTGATAGTCTACTTTGAAAAAGGCCTGCTGCTGATGATAAATCAATTCAAGGGAGGGTACTCAAACCTCAAGACCAGAAAATCAGCTGTTGAACTGTCGAATCCGACCCTGGGTGCCGAAGGCACGCCATGTGTTGGTGGCGCCCACTATCGATGAAATATTTCTGACTGCTGGTTGATCATTTTTTGGATAGATGCTAAACTAGTTGAGTATTTCGGTAGTTTCCTCCATCCAATGATGACCTCGTTGTTTGGAGAGCATTTCGCTTGTGCGAAAAGCTCTTCGGGGAGCTTCACATGGCGGCTGTCATTGATGCAGTAGCCATTTAGTTGATTGCAGTAAGCCATCAATTGATTATTCATGGATGATTCATGCCGTGACAGCCATTGATGGCTAAGCGGCTAACGCAGCTAAGTATCAATTGATCATTCATGGCTAAACGGCTAACTACAATCAACTAATTAGAGTTAATCATCAGCCCGTCATCAAAGGAGAATCCTTTTGCAACGGCCATCAAAAATCAACCATTGACATTTGATCACAACAAACTATTATGAACCAATGGAATCAAAAGCCGACTTTTTAGTTTAACTAATTACCACCATACATCAGTAGTGATGAGCCATCATTTCATAGAACCAAAGTGTTTAGCCATCATTAACTATAGCCATATGTTCATTTCTATTGCTTCAACCAAGCCTAACTGACCATTGTTTCATGACCATGGCCAGTGGTGTGGCCATTTTCAACGAGCCAACTGATGATGGTCAAACAAATGCTGGTGCAACTTTCCAGCTGGATCAAAGTATCAAGCTCAAGCATCAAATTTGGAGATCCAGTCCCTGCACCGCCCAGCCTGTTGGCTTCGGTCATGAAGCTGTCAGGGGCCACCTGCGGATGCTGAAGTCGCTGCTTACTCTGAAGTGGAGCAGCTGGACCCCTGAACAAGTGGGACCAGTAGAAGGCTCATCCATCAACGAGAATGAGGGTGATCAATCTGAGTGACAGGAGAAACAACCAGCCACTTGATCAAGATTTGCTGCAGTTTCGGTCATAACCAACGGACCGGTTGCCTGTTGGGCTGTGAGTCCCCCAGGTGCCCTCTGGGTGTACCCCTCTGGCCATGGACCCATCCCGCACCACTCACCAGCAGCCCATAGCCGGTGAGTTGGGATGTTCATCAACTTGAAAGATGTCGTCTGTATTTCTGGTCGCAACAAGTGGAATTTGAGTGGGATACAACTATGGGAATTGGATAATAACATGGGAATGATGTTTGCAATTCACAACAACTAGTGGAATGGGATAGCAACCATGAGAACGGAGTAGTAAATAGGCGGTAACGTTTGTTTTCTGATTATCGCAACATGGGAATGGTTGTGCGCAACGGTACGGATAGTAGATGTCTGTATTGGAAACGGCATCACTGCTGATCGTAAGCAATTCACAACAACGACAGTAATGGGATACAATCAGCAGTACAGTAATGTCCATTTCAATGACATGCCAGCTCGGTGTTATTCGGGTGCATGACCAAAATCGCAAATACACTGCTTTACCGCGGTTAACCTTGAAATCATTGAAATCCGAAAAATCTTCAGCAATATCCTTGATTTTTTTGGGGGCCTCTCATAATCCCTTCCACCAAAAAATGCCAGACCCCCAGCAGCTTCCTTGGTTCAGGATAGGAGTAGCAGCCAAGATTTGTGGTAGTGACATTGATTATATAACAAACAGGATGATTCAACGATCGCTCCGCAATCATGCCTGCAAACCAATCAGACTGATTCCGAGTTCAATACCGCTTCTGCCATGCTCAAACTTGGAAACATGTTTTTGCAGCAAAGCATATAGAAGTTTCCCTGTTCTCATGTGAGATCTTTTTGACGATAAGCCATCCCTATTTCAAAATTCTTGTCCAACCGCCATAATGGTCAACCATCATAATGGTCAACCATGTCAACCACCCTCATTTCACATTTGAGAAGTGGCCTTTTTCCCTTTTTGAAATGCACATGGTAGGGATCTGATTGCTGACTTAGCCCAAGGCCATGCCAAAACACCCATTGGTGACTGGTGCTTTGAATCGACCCATGGATGAGCTTGGACACCACGTGATGGTTTCCTATGCCGAATCGGCTGGGATTTGAGTGGGATTCTGTCATGAGATTCATGAGATTCATGAGATTCATGGACCATTTCGTCATAATGGATGAGTACTCCCTACGGTCCATACTGGTTTCTGGTCGTCAGTTCGTACCCATCACCCAACCAGGAATGCCAGGGTTCTGTTCAGCAAATTTTGGGTGACCACCCATCAAATGATGCCGCAGCTTGCCTGCCGTGTTTTCGGGCCAGACAGACCCAAGTCCATGGCAAGCAAAAATTGTGGTGCTGCGGTTGCCAAGAAGCGGTGGACTTTGCTGGCAAAGCATACTCTTCTTTTTGTAAGGAATCTTACCCAAAAGCATTGTCCACTCAACAAAATGCCGGTCAAACTCATAAACTCTATGTTTTTTTGTTTCTGACTTGGAGCAATGACAGCTAAACAATGAAGTTTCGGTCTGTTCAGCCAGGATCAATATGTGCGATGACATGGTGCACCTGCAGTGATTGGCTGTCCACGCCAAAATATCTGCAGAAAGAAACGGAATCATGGAGAAAATCGTGATCGTTTGATGAGGCTGTAAGAATATTGAAGGTACATCCACAACCCCCAAATAATTGGTTTCCAATGGTTTAACACATCTGTCTGGGGTTGCGACTTTGGGGTTGCCACCATAGACATCCGGAAATGCCTGCCATTCCAAGATGCTTGGGAGTTAACAGTACACAAAAAAGAGAGTGGGGGACCACTCTCCCAACACGTGCTGGATTGTGTTTCATGAACAGAAAAATGGAATAACCTTTCGGACAAGATAGCAAGGAGAAGAACCAGCATAAAACATAGGTAACCCTTCAACACCCGTGGTAAACAATAATGAAAAATATGTCCTGTTGGACAAAGACCTGCAAGACTTTTTGAATAGCGAGAAGGTACCATCAACAACATGTCATATCAACCAAAACTGAAACATGACAGGGCAAATATATGTGCGGTTTGAGGATAACTTTCCCAGAATTAAATCATCATGAGTCGTCACCTCATGATTTTTCAACAACAATAAAGATAGAATCATGTCCGACTATTTTCCATGATTCTGTATTCTGGTTGATCCATACCTGGTTGGTGGTTTCAACCATCCCAAAACCATGGTGGGTACACGAACAAATGTCACTCAAACCACCAACCAAATAGCGGATTACAGGGATCCCTGTCATCAACAACCATAGACCATAGACATAGATTGCTATCTATTTTTTCATGATGGTGTGTTTTGGTTTATTCCTAGTGAGCAACTAGTAACCTTGGCAACCACCTCGGCCAAAAGGTAATGCTGTTCGATCTCTGTTGAAATGAATCAGCGAGACAAACAACAATATGGTACAACAAAAAGCATTGTTGACTGCTAACCTATACACAGTTTGAGTGAGACAGAAAGGATTCCTGGGTGAACAACTTGCTTTTTAATCAGGCAAGGACATCTATTCCACGATTTCGGGTGGATAAAGATACCAATTCATGTGAATTTGCAGTATTCAAAAGGGTTGATAGCGGAATTTTAGATTGATGATTCTGGTGATTCTGCGTGATTCCCGACAGTCAATGGAGCAAGAAATGAAACCAATAATGTGACTTCTTGTGGAACTTCACGAATAACAGGCAATGCTACTGGTCGAGAAGCGAAACCGTGATGCTGTTCTTGGAATGACGAGCTTTGAGACTGCCAGCACTAATTGGCAAGAGGGCAGCAAAGCAAACAAATTCAACCATCACTGCGGTATCATAAGGTATAGACTATATCGTTATTCGTTCAATGTAACATGAAGTGATATCATGATGGTGATAGTCCTGTAAACAAACAGCTGAGTGTTTGAAACCAAGCAAACTTAGAGTGACCCCACTAAAGCCCTGAGTGATGATGTAGCAAAAAGTAATTTATCAATGGTGGTGTGTGATACTTACTAAATTGAGATATCAACAAAACCGCAGCTCATTTCTTCCGTTCGGGTGACTGCTAGAACTTTTTACGTCCGGAAGATTGAGTGAGTGTCTGATATGTGTGGTACTGTATACTAAGAGATGCAAAGAGACTGTTGTAGATGCAGTATGGCAACTTGAAAACTGGACAACCCCTCGGAAGGCGGTTTCCCCATCTAGACCAGTTGGTATATACCTACGACAACTGTGAAAGGATTATAAATCATGGGCTATATTCGACAAGAAATCCTTGTCAATTGAAGGATAACTCCTACTTTGAATCAGATGCATCAGGGAATGATCCCAAAATTTACCGACCATTTGCCAATTCACATCCATAAATCAGGCTATTTGATGTGGGGGGGTTCTCGAAATAGGGTACACCAAGTCATCCAGCTTATTGACCATTTGTATAGTAAACCAACCATCGCTTTGGGGTTGCCTATTGCTTGGGAAACACCGATATGTTTCCCTATTTCCAATCAACATCCCTAAATCAGGGCTTCAAACTGCAGGGAGGTGCTGATTTTCGGACTTTTTTCAGAGTTGAGACGGCCGGCAGGTCATCAAAGCTATGTACAGCAGCTTGTCAAAGCCATGCTTGGGAGCACAAGGTGCACCGCACAGCCATGGAAACAACAGCCCTGTGCTGACCTAACAGTTTGTGGCTGGTTGCTATTCGCAGTTCACTAGTTGGACTGAACCCATACATCAACAATTGACCAACTATTTTGGTTGTTTAGATGTGGTCGCAGTTGTTGATCGAGTAGAATATGGATAGTAGACCCATACTAGTTCTTCAAATGGATCAAACGTACTTTGTTTGGGAAGAAAATATGCTTGAAGAACCAAAAGGTTCTGTCAAGACAAGTTCCGTTGGCTAAGCTTGAATCTGGGTTGATACAAATGATGCTGGTGTAGTGCAGAAGCAAAGGCAGTACTCGTTATTGGTCTTGTTGTAGCCGTGGGTGGAGTTTTGGTTTCGGTTTTGTTTGTGGCTGTTGTCTGGGTTGTTGTCGTTGTGGTGTGTGCTATGGATGCTGTTGTGATGCTTGTTGTTGAGTCAGCAAAAAACTATGTGCCTTACAACACAAGCTCCTCTTGCCTCGCTTGGGAAGGGAGGCATTTAACGACCATCATCATCATCATCATCATCATCATCATCATCATCATCATCATCATCATCAGCAGCAGCAGCAGCAGCAGCAGCAGCATCAGCATCAGCATCATATCTAATCATCATCATCGTCAGCAGCAGCAGCATCAACATCAGCAGTTCACTTAATGTTGTCACTCGTCTTATTGAGACCTAAACGCTGTGGTCTCTGATTCCTGGTAGCTCCACAAGCGCCATCTGTCGAGTTTCCAGCCATCTGTTGAGTGCAGGCTGAGGCCAGCTGTTGCGAATGGACAACTTGAATCATCCACCATGCAACCGTTGCTGTGCAAAACAAAACATGATCAATCCTGGCAAACATCAACCATCAAAATGGTATTGAAATGAAGAAAACATAAGAAACCAAACATTGCGCGTGCGTTTAGTCATGACTCTTGATGGACAATCGGCCCTGATTAGCCGGCCTTGACCGTATTCCATTATCATGCGCTACCTCATCATTATCAATTTTGAATCATTATACAAATGATATTTTGATGAACAATACAGATCGATACTGAAATGATGAACCCACCATTCGAAATCGTGCCGGTGAAAATGCAATTATGAATGAACCACTGCTACCCTCTATTAATCCATTTCAACCGTGTTGCTGGGGATTACCGAGACTCTGAGCAGTATCCACTTTGCGACAGAAAAATCAATCATTTCTAAAGCGGCTAATGACCGTGGTTACTAGGATCCAATGGTTGGAGAATAGTCGTGCTACTTGAACATCACCAAATGTTATCGCAATGTTAAACAGTGACTCATCATGGCTCATGGCATTATAGCCATCAACTTGCTACCATGATCATTCATCTTGCTACTGCAAAAACAAACTGCTGCGCTGATAAGTGTTTAGTATTGGCTAGTAACTATCTGTTGTTTGCCATTTACTATCCACCAGAATAATGACTACTGCCAATCATGACTTCCATGACTACTGCTAATCGCTGCTCCAAGTAAAACTGCAATTGTCATTGATACTACTACTGCTACTACTAGCCATGCACTATCCACCATAATCATGGATGATAATCATTTGCTTTTACAGTTGATAACTACTATTATCAAACGAACTAAATCTTCGCTAGGCATCATTACTACCAGAGTCAAGTCACAAGTGATGGACAAGTCATCCGCGCCTGCAGCTGTGCATGGCATGGTACAATTTTTACTAAAGCTCAACTCGACTCAAGCCCAACTAAGGCTCAACTCGACTCCCAACCTCAACGAACTGCTCAGCTTTCAGCTTGCAACACGGGCGGCTTTGCGAGCAGCCGGAGCGGCCTTATCAGCCTTCTCCTCATCTTGGAAGGTCACTCGCTTTCGCCAGTTCCTCAAGGCAGTGGTGAGTGTGGGGGTTGGGTAGCTGACAGGTGAGGATTAATGATGGTTAATAATGGTCAATTATATAAATAGTGGTCAATAGTGGCTAATAATTATGGCTTAACAATGATGGTTGATAGTGGTTGATGATGGTCAGCAATGGTCAATAGTGGCCCAAGAATGATGGTTCATAATGGTTGATTCTGGTTGATAGTGGTCAACGGTTGTGCAATCATGATGGTTAACTATGGTTTGAATGAGTGTTGAATACTGGCTTGATCATGATGGTCAATGATGGCTAACAGGGGTAAATAGTGGCTTAAGAATTCTGGCTAATTTATCATGGTTTTTCGATGATAGTGAACAGTGGAAAATAGTGGCTTAACGATGATGGCTAGTAGTTGCTACCAGTGGCCACTGGTTGTTTGTGGTGGTCTATCAATGGTCAATGATAGTGGTCATGCTTAATCTCCCAAGTTTTACAAGAAAGAAGGAGGGATAGCAATGGTTGAGCATCGTCAATGACTATAACACAGAGGGTCTATCAGACTTGAATGACGCTCAAACACTCATAATGTCACATGCTTGTCAACACACAAGGTATTTGATGCTGCATCGTGATCAAGGATGGCGTGCCATTCAAATGTGCATAATTCCGAAGAAACAGAGAACTGTTTACATAGGATGTGGAATACATAAAGATACATAAAGTATAATCCATAGATATGCTTTGTGATGGGATGGTCAGCAAGTACTTGATGGGACATTGGCTCATGAATCGAACGTATGATTTGCACAGTAGGACCCATCACTGACATTCCCAAAGTGTGCTGAATCAGCATTCGGACAAGGCCGGGAACCCCCAGCGTCTTGGCATGGGAGAAAAAACCAGCCGCCATAGCTGTTGGTTGGTGAACCCACTAGTTTTAAGCCTTGAGCCCCGTGTCGTTCCCATTTTGATGAAACTTCTGCGCAGTTTAACGGTGGCCGAACTGGATGTGCGGTTGATGCCACAACTGCAAATGCAAATGCAGGCCGTTAATGTGGGTTGATTGGCTGTGTGACAGTTGATCATAAGCTTTACGAACCAACAAGAAGAGGGGACATACACACAATTCTTATTAACATTACATGCAAAACACAACTCGCAGTCCTTGTGTGTTTTAGCTCGACATCTCCACTTGTACCCTCCAATGCTGTGTGCGCTGCAAGCACAGGCCCACAGCGCGGAGACTGAACTTAAGATATGTGCATGACCACGAAGTCGGTGCGGGCCAGGGGAAGTGGAACCACATGTCGCGTGAAACAACAAGTGGTCGTAACTCAAAAAAGGCAAACACTGCAACATCATCGCACAACAAATCGTTGGACACGGTCCAAAACATATTCCCCAAAAAATTGAGGCAAATCAAGGTAGACATGTTTATGGTGTCAGCGCCTCGAGGAGCGCAACGCTTTCCTCATGTTTGAAGAATCCGCTGACCCCGGGGTGGGGATGGCGTTGGGGTGGGGGGGGGCATGTTAACGTTCGCTTGCACTTGCCACGTGACGTTGATGTCACGGGGGGGATGGGGTTGGGGTGGGGTGGGGCATGTTAACGTTCGCTTGCACTTGCCACGTGAAGTTGATGTCACGGGGGGGATGGGGTTGGGGTGGGGTGGGGCATGTTAACGTTCGCTTGCAGTTGACGCTAGATCGTGTTCGCTTGCACTTGCCACATGAAGTTGATGTCACGGGGGGGATGACGTTCAATTGAACTTGCATCATGAAGTTGCTGCTCCGTTGGGCCTGGGGTTGGGGTGGTATGTGGGCTTTCAACTGACTTTGCATCATGACGTTGATCTTGCATACGCATTTCCATGTGCTTGGGTACAGCCGGCACGCAGCAGTTGGATAGGCAATGGCACCAGCAGACGTGGAAAGCGTACAGCCGGCACGCAGCAGTTGGATAGGCAATGGCACCATGTAAAGAAAAGTGCGCCGAATCAATGGACCACGACTGCCAAAGGGAAAGTCAGAGAGAAAGCTCTGTGGAAATACCTGTGGCGTGGACAATGGCGTCGCCACAATGAAGGGTGCGTCTTCTCCAGCCTGGGTAAGTTGTGCAAGCACAACCGACGTGAAAGATAGAGAAAAAAAAGTTTGCAAATTGAAGCACCTGGGCGCACGGGAACCAAAGTGCACTGGAAAACACAAGTGATTTGAGACACAACACTCATTTGGAGCGCGCAGTTCTGCATTTTTGGTCATGTCATGAAACACATTCAAGATGTGACATATGAAAAAACATGGGTTTTCTCACGATTTCTCCACAAACTGTGCTCATTGCTATACGAACAATCGCAAACAGTCCAGCGCTCCTGCGGGCGCTGTGACCATGTTTATTGAACCATTTGAGACCTGAATTCCGCGTGATATATGGCTATGGGTCAAGGGCCCCTAGTGAACATCCCGCAAGTGGCCAAACTAGTCCAGTCTTTGTGAGGATGTTCACCTCTCCGTCTTTAAAATTGTCAATCTTAACCCATAGCCATATCCCAAAACAGCCATTTCAATGGCCACCTCACGCCCTGCCCTGGGAGACCCTGACTTCAACAGAGGAGTGCGGGCTTGCGCAACCTGTGTGGAGCTTTGTCAGGGCTGGAATGGTGGTTACTTGGATGATAATCCCACTTACAAGTAGCAGTATCTACCCCAAGTGGGTTGTACCATTGATACATAGGTCCGCACAGCCACGAACACAGAGAGTACGTCTTCTCAGAACTCATCAGCGATCACCAACAAAAACAAAACTACAGCTCGGTTTTGAAAGCTGATGAATGATGAGAGCCAGGTATCATGTGAGTCCAGTTGATTAGGAACAACATGTTTTTGCGCCTTCTCATTCACCATCCCTTATATAAGTGCGTCTAGAAACAATTTGACCTGAAAAATCCAAAAGGGTTGTCCCACAAATATTGGGTGATTGATGGCCATTGCCAATGGTTTTGCAATAAAGTTGTTCCAAATATTGAAAATCCGTTGCTGTACTGTTTACATCTGTTTACTGCATTTCACAGTCTTACAATGTTACTCACAGATTTCCAAACGTAAAGTTCATGAAATGACGGGAGCTGTGATGTGACTCATTGATTCCCAAATGTTCCTGAACTGGCAGTGGGTCAAAACCCCGTACCCCTGGTTCCCCTATCTTTAACCATTGTTTTCCCCTATTATTGTTGGTGGAAATCCCCCATTACTTGGTTGATTCGTATTGACCCATAGCCAAGTACTGGAAACCGCGTCACTGATCTCCTTTCGACACCAGCTGACCAGTTGGAATACGGGGTCAACAGTTCGTTGCTTTGACCTATTGCACTTAATGGCTTGAGAACCATCCTCGGAGAACGACAAAGTATCAGCAAACTGCTGGTCATGCTAGTCATCCAGGATCAACCAGTGCAGAATTGCCTTTTTTAAAGCGTTCTTGAACACCATGAATAAGAGACAATAGAACCAAAACCTCTCTGATTTCATTCATGGTTATCAGCACTAGCGAACCATAATGCAACTGATACATCTAATCATACCATTGTCCGACCAAAACCATCACTACCGTTGATCATTGCCAAGTGATATTGATTTTCATCTCTTGTCATGAGCTATATCATCATTAGTCATTGTCATCAATAAACATATATTATTGCGTATCCAGTAGTTGTTTGCCATTAGCAATTAGCTCTTACAGTAAGCATTCTTGACCATTCTCAAACCCTGCTATGTGATATCATTCGCAAGCGAGGTATGATTAATGTTGTCTAACACTTTTGACCATCAATAGCGACGCTGATGCAGCATTGCTATCTAAATATTGTCAACGATGACTAAACCCCGATTAAACAATCATTGACAATTGTGAATCACAACAAATTGTTACTAGTAAGAACAACTATTGTACATTCTTAGCCACTATTGTCGACATTATTCACAAGTACTATTGATCGCTAGCTAGATCCAGCTAGTGTCCGACCGTTAAATCTAGTTGATCTTCACAATCATAGACGACTATTCATCACCAATAAACATTATGATTCACTATCATATTACAACTATAACCATTCTGAAGCAGCCATCATCAACCAGCTTACATCATTAATCACAGTTAATAAGTCATATTATAACCACTTTCAGCCACCATTGATCAACACTAACCAGTTTTTAACCATTAACAAGTCCCCATTACACACCCCAACGTCCTGACCACCAGCACTTTGGACCGCGTGTGAGCGCAACGGCTGACCTTCCAAGAACTGCTTGGTCCAACAGTTGGAGCTGAAGATGCTGAAGCTGAGCCTTTCAAGAAAGTAATGCTGATCCATGGGATTGACCATGAATCTGAAAGATGCTTGACTCACCATGGTCATTGGTTACCTACCATGCTGAGTCTTGGGATTGAAGAGATCCATGGTGAGTAATGCTTACAAGGTGGCACCTGCATGGTAAGTTACGATCACGAGTTGATAATCTTTCTGGTAGGTACCCTACTTAATGGTTCAGTTGCTTTGTGTTTAATGGTCGATCCACAACTTAATGGTTAGTAATTGCGAAATTATTGTCAATTAATGGTTTGGTGAATGATGAGTTGGTCATGGGCTGTTAGTTAAGTTGGTGAACAGAACTAGGGTCACTACCAAGTAAGTGGTATATGTACTTAAATGGCTTAAGAACTAACTTGTAACTCGGGGCACCAGCTTGTAATGGTGGCCAATAGATGATAATTAACTGAGAGAGCATTGATGAACAATTTGTGGAGAATGTGTGGAACATTGGTGCTTTTTGATGGCCAACAAATGCTTAATTCTGTGTATGATGATTCATGACGGTTCGTACTTATTGAAAATTTGTAGATGATTAAGGATGCTGGATAATGCGTAATGATGGTGGATGATCCTTAGTGACAATATGGTGATTGGTGCTTTGATGATGTTTAATCCACGTCGGCCACAACTCCTTGATGGCAACCACGGCAGGGCCGTCAACAGGACAGGGCCCATGCCCGTGCGCACACGATGATGGACAAAGCCACACAACAAAGCGTTGCATAACCTCTCTTCGACCAGTATAAATACTTGTCAGCATTGGTTACTGTAATCATAGTCAGCTGCCTGAGTATGGTTGAAAAAAAAAACAGTTTAGACACCCCTGATCAAATATTGTTGGGTACTGTTGGTTCTCATGCCGATCATCAACCAGTAGCCAACCATTCTTAATCATTGATAAAGCATGAACCATTATTGATCATGAGTCACCATTGACCATCAATAGAGCATTGTTCATCGTTGTTTGCCGTCCTCGGAAATCTATGGTAACTAATGGTCAGTTACTGGATCTCAGAAACAGTTACTAATATTTCAGTACTCAATAAGATATGAATTGATTGTTGTTGACGACCATTGATGGATCACGAATATCCTAACATCAGATCAGCTATTGGGAATGGGAAAGGTCCAGTTCCAAACATATCCTAACCATTACAAAACCATATAAAACCATATAAAACCCTCGGATTTCAGAAGCCACCCACGGGTCTATTGCGGCACACCCCCCACCGCTGCCTGCAGCGCCTGCACTGGGCGTCGTTGTCAAGTCGTAGAGCAACTTGCAGAGCCCTGTGCCCACGTTGATGGTGGAGCCCATGATGATGCACCTGGGCGCTGCCGGCCCTTGCGGCGCTTGGCGACTGGTGTTGTTGGCTGTGGGTTGTTGATTAGCTGGCCCAAGGGTTGGCATCTAGAGGCTTGGCAACGTGATGATCACCTTTGGTTGCGGGTTGGTTGTTGGATGTTGGTGGTTGGAGGGGTCAGATTTTTGTTCTTGCCGCTGTTGTTCGGTTGTCCTGGAAATGCAACCGGTGATATGGCATCTCATTCGATCTGGTGGATCAGCCTCAAGATTCTGCTGGGCAAAAGATCCCAATCGCTGAATCGCTGCCCGCCACTCCTCCCTGAGAGCTCATCCGAAATTCCATCGTCTGAATAACAGTGGGGCATATCAAACGATATCTAGCCTAAAAGCTGCTAGTTCGCCAATACAGATTAAACATGGGATGATTGCACCCTCCACAATCGTTTCTGCAAACAGCCATTAGCCCGTCTATCAATCAGTACATAGCCACTGTTCACCTATAAAGATCGGCATCATCCAATCATTTTCCGGTCACCCTCAACGTCACTAACCACCACCTTGTCACTATGAACTACTGACCATCCATATCCGGCTTGCCAATGGTACCAATAAATAATCATGAACCATCAATGTAGACTATCAAGATTTGTCTTATCCAATGATAACCCCTATCCGGCTCAATCTACTGGTTAAGTTTGATCATCAATATCTGGCTTATTCTTTCTTCTCAGCCAGTCTGTTTGGTCCCAATTAGTATGGTTGAAAATACGAAATCATATTGAAATCAGTATTAATCACAATCAACCAGTACAACCATCATAAACCATCACGAAGCAGCATTAACCAATAGTTAACCATTAAAGAACAATCAATGAACCACTAACGACGCATTGATTAGGATAAGCATAAAGCATCGTCAAGCAACATGCACCATAAACCACTGACTAAGCAGCAATTAAGCATCATCCACCCGTCTATGACCAGCGCACCCCACAGCTCCGAGTGACTCGCTAACTCCCTTGATGGGATCCACTCGTGCCCGTGCTGCAGCGTCAAAGACCAGATCGGTGGTGCGTTCGAAGGAGGCCAACCTGGGAGGCGAATGATGGCGGGTCACGTGTTGGTTGGTTGGGAGCTGGTCACGTGTTGGTTGGTTGGACTTGTCCAAGCGGATACTGAGTTATTATGATGAACATATCCGTTGGTCCAAGAGGTTCGTAGGTGGTGAACAACGGTTATGATGGGTGGTGAATGGTGCTTACTTTGATAAATTGACAACTATATATTGGTATATACTGGTTCATCATCGCTATTGATCATTGATGATGGACCAATCAATAATCAGCGAACCAGCCGAAGAATCATCCAACTAGCCCATCCAGCTTATCATTACATCAATCAATGATATCTGCATGATGTTGAGCATCTTTTGTGTGGGAATAGTTTAGTTTGCAAACAATGATGATTTGTGTGGGATTAGTTTTGCGTGGGATTAATGATATCAAAACAATAACCTGGGTTGCAAACCACCAGCCCAACCACCCCGGACTCTGCGAACGCGAGGCATCAATGCCGAAGTTCGCATGCGGCTGATGCCGAAGCGATTGATACCCAGCACCTGACGCCGGCGGATCCCGCCATGGATGCCACGGTGCGGTAAGCAGGCATCAGCAACCATCAACCAGATTCAACTATGTTTTACTGATTGATGGTAATAGCAAAAAAGATAGTAAGATAATATGACAATAGTATGATAATAGTAAACAAGTGTTCACTGATGACCAAAATGGGATGATAGAGGTCACAAACAGATTCAACAACATCTCTTGAGGCGGCAAATTTTGAAAATCAACAAGAATTAGCCATCAACGATTTGTTGATTCTAAAAGCCACCAAGCAACAAACGGGATGCAACCAGTGAGACATAAGTCGGGGTCTGCAAGGTCAATCATAGGGTAGGTGATATAGTGTGCCCGAGTCATGTACACACCCATCCAGCAACCACAAGCGATAACTTTTATTGATTGCAACTGGTTGAGGGTTTCCCTAGTTTTACAAATGCTTCGTCACTACGGCTTTTTATTTGCAAGTCAGTGTGTCTAAATATTCTTCCATTTTTGGGTACCATCATACCATCAGCACTGGCAGTTATCCAGAAGCCTGTTTTTCCAAGCAGCCAGCGGGCCAGCGCCAATTGCAAAAGGTGTTCACAGCTGTTAATGTGGCTATGGGTCACACAAATGGCTGTGTGCTTTTCATGTTGTGGGGCCTCCACACTGGCACAGAGCCTATGCAGGAGATATGCTATGCCTCCCCGGCTGCAAACGTAGCCTACGCGGGCTCGTGTTCATGAGGAATGCGCATGTTTCAGGCTTTGCGTAGGCACATCTGCGGCCTCGTCTTTTATATGGCTGGTTCATTGCAAGCACAAATTCTCACACAGCCTGCGCAATCTGCATGCCAGCCTACTTGGGATCCAACATCTGCTCGTGAAGTTCCCATTTGGTATGAATCCCTCACACAAAGATGAACAAGTTCTACTAATTTGCTGATCTCAGAGTAGAAACAATAATGCCAACCATGCTGAATATATCAAGCCAGAAACTTGGGGCACATCAACAATCAGCATTGAACATAAACCATTAATTGATGATCAAGGCCAGGAACCCTTCATACATCGTTAAGCATAGATTGGCCGCCATGCTATATGTTTAGCATGATTCACAATCCGTTATTCAATATGAATTGACTAACCATTAAGCAACATCCAAGTGCGGACTAATCAAGATGTCCACAGATTCATCCAGTTTGCTTGTTGATAAATAGCTATATTGATTCATCACCAACCACCAATCAATATCAACAATATCAACTATTGATTGGATTATTGATTGATTAGTCGACTATAAGTTGAACTGATTACTACTAACTATCTAACTATAATTGTTGATAATCACATAAATAGTTGATATGTTTGCTTATTAGCTGATTATTCGTTGCCTCTTGATTGACTATTTGTTTCTCATTAGTTGACTACTAGTCAATCAAGAGGCAACCAATAATCAAACTACGAATTTGAAACTAATTAATAACTATCCTTAGTTGACCAAATCAAACCATTCATCATTGACTTCTCCTAGGCACTCCACCAGCACCACCGATTCTGAGCTAAGGCACCGCCCCGCGAGACGTCATGCAGTCCCCCAGCATTTGGATGTGTCGCGCCTGGGCTTGAGCCGCAAAGGCAAACACGAGTGGCTAGTGATGGTGAAATGATGGATAAATCATGGTGAAATTATGGCAAAATGATGCGGAATTGATGGTTCATGATGGTTAATTGATGCTTCATGATGGTACTGAATCATGGTTATACAAATGATAGTTGATGATAATTGATGATGCTTAATTGATGCTTAATGATGTTAAATTGATGGTTAATGATGGTTTAATGAGTAGTGATAGCTATTGGTAGTCTATAGTGGCTTAGTCATGAGGATAAAATGGTTGATGATGGTTCAAAGTGGTCAACAGTGGTGTAATACTGATGGTTTGTGATGATTGATGGTTCATGATGGCGAATAATGGTTAATTATGGTTGATGATGGTGAATGCTGAATGCTGGCGTAATGATGGTTTATAATGGATTGTGATGGTCAATTGATTGTGAAATGACGGTTAATTCATGGTGAAGCAATGGTGTGTCGCTGGTAAAATGATGGTTCAATGATGGTTCATTGATGAAACATGATGGTTCATGGATGGTCAATAGCAAGATTAAGATGAATTACAATGGTAGTAGCAATCATTGGTACACACTTGCCGTGAATTTGAAGGTCTTGACAACCACCGTCAGGTCTAAGTTGTTGGATTCTCCTGAGTGTGAAGTCATAGCCAAACCCAAACTGGGCCATAGCCTGAACATCACAACAGGCGGCGGAAACATAGAGCCATAGGATCAGAAACACAACGGGTGAAAACACAGCGGACCCTGGACCGATCCCGGGGGCTGGTCGAACTTGCGTATGGCTTTGATGGGTCTCTGCCAAGGAATCCGCCAGCAGAGGAAGGAACTGGTCGTTCTGGCAACCTTTGCGGGGTGCAGGCCTTGTGAACAAAGCCATATATCAAATACATTCAAAACCGCAAAAAAAATATAATGTTCTTCTGGTTGGTGGTTTCAACCCCTTTCAAACATACTAGTCAACCAACAAGTTGTTAATAACTACTAGGAAAAATAGATAAAAAGTTTGAAACCAAAAACTAGTCTTCTTCGACCACTGTTCACCCACCCTGAGCCGCCATTCCACCGCGATTGTAGCGGCACCGCTAACATGGAAGGGACCCCATCCCCAGGACCCCGGACATCCACCGCAATGCCGTGAGCGCCCAACCTCAAAGCGTGGAGCGTCATGAAGCCAAACAGGTTGCGCCAAGTGGCTCAATGATGGTGAACAAACATCACTTAGTGACTTAGTGATGCTTAGTAGTGCTTAGTTATGCTTAGTAGTGTCCATTTTGCTCACTTACATTCACTTTGTGTCGTATAATTTTCACTTAGTGATGGCCAGCAACATGAAATCATGGGTGAATTAAATGGATTCAATGATGCACGATAGTTTAGAAACTGGTTTATTGATGGTTAATTGTGCTTGCTGTTAGTACTTCCAATCAAATGATGGCTTTGTCATGGTTGATTGTTGCTAAATTATGGTTGAACCATGGTGAAGTAAGATCGGAAATGGTTGAATCAACGGTTAAATAACGGCCAAACGGTGGCTTTGTCATTGTGAAACCATGGCGAAATGATGGTGAAGTCATGTTTTAATAATTGTGAAGTCATAGTGAGATAATGTTAAGTTAGGCCTACGAAAGACTTTACGAACCACCATCGAACCACCATTACAACATCTGGAACCCATGGGTTCAGCCTATGAAGAACAATAAGCATTACCCTCACCTCACCTGGCAGAAATCGCAGCGATTTCCACGGGGAGTTCCATAATGGTTTGGATAGAACCAGGTGCTACCATGGATGCTAAGCTGTTTGAACCCTATGCTGTTTGGATACCAGGATACTTTCCAGCATGGGGTTCAGAATGTATTCATTAGCCATACTTTTCCCTATCATTGCTAATTATTATGGAATACGGTTGGTTAAGATTGACCAATTCCGCCCTTTCCAAGGGGGGTGAGTTCAAGCACCAAAAAATGCCGCTTCTCTCCCTGAGCCGCCCATCCCTTGGGCTTTCGAACGTCACTTGGATCTCCTGCATGATGGTCCGTCGGGCCGCTTCAATGCCCAAGACCTCCATGGCGAGGCGCCGAGCCGACGCTGTTGGTGGTGTGGCTGGTGGTTGATGGACTGGATATGACTGGATGATTCTTGGGTGATGAACTTAATGTTTGGGAATACTGGTAAGTAATGATACGTCATATTCATGTTCAATGGCGGGTACGAAGATGGTAATGTAGTGAGAATTACAGGTCGTTCCCCTCCTGGAAAACAGCCCGGGACCTTCCGCCTAAGCCCATCCAGAAAAGATATCCATGGTTAAACCACAGCACACCTTTCGCAGTCGGCCACCTATGGCCAGCATCAAGCCACAACGTCAGGGCTGCAGTGCAAGCCCAAGCCATCCACCCTCCAAGCAACCATGGGAATCCTCACCTTCTCCACTTCCACCACATGGTTGGAGCTGGTCTTGGTGTGGTTGATGCCTGGAATGCCCATCACCTGAGCAGTGTGGCAGCGCAAACGTTGAGGTACGGAGCCAAATGGGTCCCCTGTTGGATTCGTCCCAGCCATTCCTCATCAAATAGAGTAAACAGAATTCTTAAGCATCATGAATCATGAGGCACCCTCATTCAGTAAGCGTTATTAAGCAGAAAGCAATACTGTACGGCAAATATGAAGTTATCTATTGCCTGCCTAGTCATTGTTATGCATTTTCACTCGTGCTTTCATGGAAGAATTTAACTGGTGGATCGAGACGATACACCTCTTTCGTCGCACGATCAGAAATTCATGTTTGGACAAGGGTTAGTAACCACTAAATTCATGGAGGTTGGTCCAAATAAATCATGTTGCAATGGCCGCTCAAGGATCTGGGTGCTGTTGATGTGGACTCCATTCGAAGTTTGGAGCAGCCAATGGAATGCCGTGGCGTCATATCCAAGAGACGAGTGAGTGAATCCGAAGATGATCCATCTACATACGTGAGGCCAGGGGTAGGTGACTAAAGCTAGCATGGCAACTGACCTGACTGGAAGAACAAACACCGATAAAGCATGCATTAATTTGTGTTGAAGAAAGCCACAACAAGTGGAAACTGTAGTGCGACAAGAACGACCCTGGGGGGAATTGAGCCTACCGAGAGGGGGGCTACAATTGAATTATTCAATTATTTGTGACTTTTTGAGGTCCTGTCCCTGCCAACTACTTGCGAAAGCAAGAGCAACTTCAGCCAGCTGAGCTGACGCTAGCTTTCGTGATTAACACGCTTCAAAATGGCACATTCACTAACACTTTGAATCATCAACACTATAAATACCATTCACTGTATGATTTCACGCTTCTGAATCATAATTCAAAACATGATCAACCACTATGATTCAATACGTGAACATGAAATTCAACGGAATCAGCTGCGATGGCACACTTGACGTAGCCACATGGAAGTTCTCAATGGTCAGAGATTCACATTGACCTCCACCATGAATCCTGGTTGGTGGTTGAACCACAACTATCATTTGTGAATGATTCCTAGCGAAAATCAAACTTGTCAATCAAACCCCCCTCCAGAATCTATGTGATGATAGTTGGTGATCTACTTTCAACTATGGGTGAGACTGAGACAATCCATGTTCAGGTGGGTGTAGAAACTTTTTGAGCAGCACAGACCAACAATTTTTCGACGCTCAACCCTACCCAAAGTGATCCAGCTAAGGACGACTGATCCATTCTCCTTGTTTCCAAAACAACTTGGGATAGAGGGAAAAGACTACACTAATAGTTTCAGGATACTTTCTGGAATTTGCTTCTTGCTTTGGATGATTGAAGAAGAAGGGGACCGTACCAATACTTTGAGATGGTAAACCATATGGAAAGAACTATAACTAGACCTTCTTGGACAATTTACTTGGTATAAAATAACTAGTAGTAAACTTCTAAATACTTAAAGAAACGGTCTCACGTAATTTTCATGAATAGACCTTCCAATAATATGGCAAGTGGCCGATACATTGCATGACCCCAAGAAAGGGACAGTCCTGAAAACACCTGGTACTTAGTTACCATGATTACCAAGCCAGCTATCACTGCTGCTTAATCACTACGTGCATTGTGCATCAAGAAATCATCACTTTATTGTGATGTCTGAATTGGCTTCACCTACTGTTGCAGTTCATTCCAGTTGAAGAAATCCTACACATGGGATAGTCGAAACCGAACCATAAACCATGGGACTTACACCACCAGCACTTCAACTGGATAGCAGATTGCTGCCCTAGGATGAATCATCCGAACAAACAGCCTTCAATTGTATCATCACTTCCTAGCGCCCCCCCGAACCACACCGGAACCTGACCTCTCGTAGGCCATAGCCTTCCACCAGCAAGGAGTACGCCACCTGGTGCCATGTGTCAAAATACGAAACTAGATGAACACACAAATAGAGGTTTCTCAAAGGGGGGTGACCCCTGGGTTAACATAAAGGGTGATTTGGGGGACTCCTGTGGGTGACTTGGGGGACCCCTATTTTCGGAAACACCCATATGAACCGCATATTTATTAACTATCAATGCTGATAGTAAGAAGTAAAGTGCTGGGAAAACCATAATGCCGTAATATTCTATGAGCCAACCATCCTCAATCCACCATGAGACCAAATCACTTCCATCATCATCCTCCACTTTCAACGCCGCGTCTCACCGGCCAAGCACAACGATTCCTGGCCTTTTGCCCGGTCTCCTTCTTGTTCAACACCGCTCGCTTCGTCGACGGGATTCCCTGGGGTTCGGCAGTCGATGGAAATCAAATCCGCAGTTATTATGAACAACAAAGTGATCATCAACCATCAACTCATCAATCATCAACTGTTTAACTAATATTTGTCAAGCGATTTTTTGATCATTCACCGTTACCGTTGGTCATTGTCAATTCACCATTCTCACTAATTAATAACCATGATCATGGACAATTTGGATGTCATTGTTGATCACATTCTTTTTATCCTTGGCACTACTGCAACCAGCGGCCGAACTGGTCCGCTCCCCTTGGACACCGACCAGGTTGGCTACTGAGAGGCGCTAGAAGGGCCATCCACTGCTGGACCCGTATCACAACGAGCAGCCCCAGTTGCAAAGAGGGAAGCCACCATGACAATCTGCTTCTCCGCTGATCTTGTTAGCATGTAGCTATGCCACCCTCACGCGTGCAACCATGTTGAGCATCCGATGGTAGAATCTCCATCCTCGCTGACAACTACCATCCATTATAAGCCATATCAACCATCATTGACCACCATCAACACCATCGTTGGTAAGTATCAAAGTAAGTATGAGTTAATCCCTATACATGACCATAGTTATGTTATAGCTCGCGACTGTGAATCAGTATGGTTAGTTGACACAATATTCATCAATGGTAGTGATAGTCCACCATCATTCCCATCATTGATCACAATTGACCACCATTGACTACCAATTCACTATAAATTCAGCAGAAATCTTCAATCACCACCAACTAACCATGATGAACTTGTGATTAGTTAAACAAGTAAACCCTAAACTGGTTATTGGATCATCACCAACTTTATAGTCAATATGGATTACCACACCAACAACTAATCACTATCATTACGGATTCACCACTATCAACCATGAAAAATGAATGAACAATCCTCATCAACAGCTGGACAACCATGCACCACCACGTCTCCATACGCCTTCACGACAGCATTTGGCAAGGCCGCTTTGAGGGTCTGTGGACGCGGCAGCGCTGCGTGAATTTGTGATTAACCATGGTTAGCTCATGGGTTAACAATGGTTCACTGGTTGAACAACCAATGATGAACTAGCTGGGTGAATGGTGTTTAAGTATAAATGGTTAAAAGTGTCAGTGATAATTTCGTGCATATAACGCTATAACATGGCTGGGGTTAACAATGGTTCATGACCAAACAATCTAAGGGTTTGACCATGGTTTAACATTAACAATTGTCGACCCATGAGGACACCATCACTACTAAGTATATATTGACTTATAGGTTGCGTCATTACATCCATCAAAATCATGGGGCCATCGAGGCCACCTGCTTTCAATGTACGAGTAGCCACAATTTGGAACGGTAAATAAAGCATCGTGAAGCCACATGAACCGGTTGGTGATCATCGATGTTGTTCGTTTTATGACTATTTTCTGTCAGGATGATGTGGTGAAAGTGGTGAACATCTCAACTATCCTTTACTTTTATAAGGTTTGGAGGCTACATGAAACCACCAGTGATCAAGGAAGACATCAGCAACGTGAAGTTGTTATAATGGTTCAGATCTCCTGTTGGTGATACAAGCCATCATGACGATTCTTTCAGGGGAATTCTTATGACAATCATCAGGATGGCAAGGTATATGACTTCGTCAGTTGCAAAGGTACACAAACAAAATGGGATGCGGCTATTCATTGAGAAGTAAAACGGTATTGTATTAATAACCAAAGTGGGATGTGGCTATTCACCTTCTGGTTGTTGGTTTCAACCCCGATGAAAAAAATTTGTCAACCAACTAGTTGCCCACAATTATTAGGGAAAATAAACAATGTTTCAGACCACCAACCAGCCTTTCTTCTTGATGGTATTGGTAATCGAGAAAATCTCATGAACTTACGGCTGCGCCGCGCCTGCAGAGAGAAGTACAGCATCTTGTTGCTCGCAGTCATCTTGGGAGGCTTCACTCGTAGTTTGTCCTACATCAAAGCACCAGAAGCTGCGGCTAGGACTCATGTCATGTGCATGATGTTGGTTACTATAAACTATAGACACATATATAGCTAGCTTGAGTCAAGCATGTGAGTGGTTGCTATCCAACAGATGTAGATGTGTAGCTCTATGAACCGGCCTTGCCAGCGCCCTGGTTTCACAACCGAGTCGCAATCATCCTACCGGGCTGCAACAGCAATGTGGCCGCTCCGGGATTGTAGTCCTAGAGTGTCATCATACAGCGATAGGTCGCATGTAATGGGTACATCATCGCTCACAAACCACCCATGTTTGATGATAGATCTTCAACTATTCACGGCTGAACTAGTCTTTGTTGTACCTGGCATGATAAACCACCGACCATGAAACCGTTGTGAATCATCAACAGTCGGTATGAACCATTGTGAATTCATGAAGATCACCATCAAAATCACCAACAATTGGTGGATCTTCCACTTTTCGAATCATCACCCGCCGGGCACTCTCCTGAAGAATCATCAACCATCGACACCTTCGACTTTTTCAATCATCCAATGGTTGAAAATTGTCACTTCAATTCTTCAGGAAAAGTTTCAATCATCTTTTGACTCATCAACCCCTGAGTGACGAAACACTGAGTCACGAAACACTGGAATCATGTTTTTTCAACCATCTTTTGAATCATCAACTTTGACACAAAATGGTTGAACAGTTTTCAATGCTTCAATCATCTTTCAGAATTTGAATCATCTTTTGAATCATCAACCTCGACTCATCCACATTTTTCTCTTCAACTCCTGGGTCACGATGTCAATGTCGCTGGTGGTCAAGCGGATACCGGCCTAGGCACACTGGGCAACGGATGCAGCGCAGAATCTGTCACAGTTGCTGAACGGGAGATCCCAAGTTGAACCAGCTGATTTCCAACACTTTGGCAAATCTATTTGTTGGAAAATCACCTTTGTTGCGGGTGATTTACCAAGAAACATATCTATAGATCTAGGGTGGTTGATCCCCATGGATCACCATGGATCACCACGGATGCTCAACGAGGCGACAGGCCACCAGCTGGACCAGCGGCTTCGCGCAGCGGTTCGCAGCGAGTTTCCCCACCAGGGGGCACCGATGCCGCCGAGATGCCAAGTTCTTGGAGTCCATCAAAGCGTTTTTGATGTCCTGAGAAAAAAAGCTGGTAGCTGATACGGTATTTTTTTTGAGATTAGATGAGATGTATTTTTTTGAGGTTGAGTTATATGAGATGTTTAGATATTTTTTGGACTATCACGTATAATATTGTACATAGGTAGAAATTGTGCAGTTTAGACATTTGTGGTTTTAGATAATTATACATCTAAAACATGTTTCTTTGAAGATTACCCATTCATGAGAAGCACTGGAAAAAAAAGAGTCATCACAGAATATGAGCAGGTTTGCTGTTGAGATACCGATTTTACAGTGCTCATGTGGTACCTAGTTATGTTACCATTGCTTGAGCATGGGCCATGATCCGCCAAAGCCCCCAACGGTTTTCGGATTGCACCTACCAGTAGCCAAGTCGAGACTGATCCGCCTGCTCTGATGCAAAAGATTGCTACCACCAATCTCGGCACCAGGCTTATCAAGGGTCCCCTGATGGTTGATTAAATATGCTTTGTTGATGATGAGTGCTGGCCGACTGGCCATTAATACATTATTGGTAATCAAAAATCATCATCATCATCATCATCATCATCATCATCATCATCATCATCATGCTAAACTAACGCTAACACTTATATTTGGCAGTTAAGTGTTAACCAAAATTGAGCTGTATCAACATAAACATGTACTGTATATATACATATATATATATATTTATATGTGTGTATAAATATGTTATGAGTACTAGCATACACTTCTATCGATCCTAGCATTGGAGTTGAACCTATTGGCAACTCAATCTCCTGGCAGCTCTGCTGTCCTCGATCTTCAGCTCCAATTGCAAACGTTCCACGGTCTTCATATCCACCTCTCGCTGGCAGGCGTTGAAGCGGCCGTGTTTCGGGGACCGCCCCCACCACTTTGACAACTTCCGCGGCCGAAGTCCACCAGAATCATTGGGCGGTTTCCCAAAATAGGGCACCCTTAAAAATGGTTAGTTTATTACTAATAATGACTAATAATGGATGATTTGGGGGTAACCCTATTTTGAGAAACCACCATTTGGTAAGTTGACATTGTAGATTTCACCTGAGTCAACCAGGTCGCAAGAAATCACAACCAGTCATCAACCCAGGTCCTTAGTGTGATACCGCGCTATCGCCAATTTTTGGGCAGCGAACTGCAACAAAGTGGTTCCTACAGCAAAGTGGCTGCCGGCGCTTAACTCACGTTGGTTGTGGTGACAACCCCAGGTAGATCTACCCAAAGTAGCTGTTGGAGACCCAGCCGCTGGGCAACAAACCATTTCAACCATTGGTGGTGAAATGTAGCTATGGCTAATAGAAAGGGATACCAACCAACAACCCTAGCAACCACCAGCTGAGTCTCAACCTTTTCTGTGCGACGCCAAGTTTATCACCCCCCAAATTTAAAAACTAGTACCAATGCTCAATGTAAACGAACATTAAGCATATTTTGTTAGCTTGTTGACATCAAACCAGTGAACACCTATCCAATAAAGAGCATTAATTAAGTGTATATTGTTTTAGCATGTTGACATCAAACCAATTTGCGTTTATCAAATCCATTGCCATTGCTTGTAACTAAGCCCACCCTTGCTGATGGTTCGGACAGATTAATGGCTAAATTCCTAAAAACAAATACTTAAGATCTCAACTCAATAATTAAATCCAAAAATCTTACCAAATGTCAAGCTCTTACCTTCAAGAATTCATCAACTAATATGGTCACCTGTTAAAGATTAAGATCCGACCGGCACACCGAAGCACAGTGCCGCACCTTGACACTGATGAAGCAGCCGTAGCTGGGGTCATAGACCTCCTTGAAGTATCGACCTAAGTGGAGACCGCTGGAGGTCTATGGTGCTATCAATGGAGGTAACCACCACAATGGTGGTATCAATGGAGGTCTATCTGTCTATCCATGGAGGTCAACCAGGTTGATCATTCTGACATCTTCCGCCCGAAACTGTCGGAAGAAATCGTGATTCAATGAAGAAAATCATTCATCAGCTCGCCGCGTCACTAAATTTTGTTGGCGAGTTGATTCATAGTGGTCGGTCGGGGTTCATCAAGAGCCATTACCATCAACTTGTGCCATCAATTTGGTTTCACGTTGTCCAGTTCACAAATGATTAATTGCTGCTTAGTAGTGGCGAATTGAAATTGATGACTGTTGGCTGAAAAATGGTGAACTGATGCTAAAATTCATCTGACTGGCTATACATCTTTGGTTGATAGTGGGTGCTCGCTAAACAAACAAACAAACAAACAAACAAACAAACAAACAAACAGGTCTAGGTTGATAATAAAAGGGTGTAGGGGAAGTGCCAGTTATGGGTGAAGCGATTGGAAATTCATTGCTAGCCATTGGCGAACACACACGCAGACTGTACTTCAGCACCATTAACAAATACCAGCAAATACCTATCCTTAACAATCACATTGTTGAACAATTAGTGGACAAACCCATCGGCACAATGCAAAACAGCAAATAATCAATCATGCGATCATGTCCCTACTAAAAACCTACTATCCACTTATTACGTATACTTATTTCTATTAATATGTTATTTCTCGTCGTTGTGAAATATTCTTCCGTGTTCAATAAATTCAGTGTATGAACTAACTTGTCCATTAATCAATAAATATATATGATCTAACATAGTTTGTCAAACAACGTTAAACTGTCTTTTTCGACTTTGCTTGCTGTTAGAGGGCTATGCCCGCCAGCTACAGGTCAAACAGTGTTAAATTTTGAAAACACCACTGATTTTACACATAGTCAAACTTTAAAGTCATCACTTATTCCCGGGGATTCCACACCATTAAAAAACATACTGCAATCCTTTTTGGTGGATTCAACCCCTTAGTTAAACAATGGTTGTTGCGGTAAGAAGATTAAACAGGTTTTGGATAGGAATAAGTTTAAAAGCCCTATCCTGTTCGGTGGTTTCAGGCCCTTTGAAAAATATTAGTCAACCAACCATTTGTTAATAGATAATAAGGAAAATAGAACATGTTTGAAACCACCAACCAGCTATAGTTTGTACCCGTTAAGATCAAGCACATCTCCGCGCCCAGGCACACACATCTCCCAGGTTGGTTCGCTCGATGCGCCCCTTCACGATGCGAGCGGTCACCTGGAGAGCCCCGGGATGGTGGCCATGTTTGATTGGCTGGTGACGGTTGGTGATGTTTAAGCAAAGGCTGCTGAATGGTTCTGTTGAGATGGTTCTGTTGAGATGGTTCGGTTGAGATGGTTCTGTTGAGATGGTTCGGTTGAGATGGTTCTGTTGAGATGGTTGGGTACTTGCGTCGGTTTGTAAATGATCACTCCCGGACGTGAACTTTTTATGAAACCACCTATGGATACGAAGCAAGCCTGCAGTGATTTGGGGGTGGCATGGCTTCGTGTCTGCTTCTGACTTGGGAGTTGCTAGTAGTTGTTCAGATATTTCATATCTTCTAGGTGTGAAATCCAACTGCTAACAAACATTAGTTCACCATACATGTTTGATTTAGCCATCATTAACCATGGTGAACCACTGCTGGCCCTGACAAACCAAGCTGGCCAGAAACGCTGAACAATTACTGTGTGAGTCATAGTGATCAAGATATCAAGCCAGCATAGTTGCATGGGCATTTCTCAAAATCGGGAACCCCAGAAATGGTTGGTTTACTATATACTATAAATGGTTGATATTGGATGATAACTGGAGGCACCTCTATTTTGAGAAACCACCATATACATGCTATAGATAGAGTTGGGTACTGCACCATAACTTTGCTAGTGCTCATTGATGTGTACGCATGTCCGTGAGATTTTTATAGTGTGGTCGGCGAACGTATAGCTATTGGATGCTAGTGGTCAGGTTATATAGTCGACCAGCTCAACGGCGAAAGCTGTAGAATACCATGCAAATAACGCCTTTTAAACACCAAATATGGTGGCCTCCCAAGTCATGAGGGCACCCCCATATCATACTTTAGAGTAGTCATTACATATTCAGTAATAAACCAGCGATTTTGGGGGTACCCTATTTCGCTTCCCCAGGCATACACCTCATGCAAAATCAAACAGCATAGTCCAGCTCATGGTATACTCATGCAACGTCACTGGCACCCACATTTCACAATCTGCCCTCCTCCAATGTCTCGTGGCTTGGCTCAGCTCCGATCAACAAGCACATCACTTCAACGCGGTCACATGCAATCATTAAGGGTGAGGTACAACCGTCGAGGTCTGATTCACCTCAGCACCAGCTTCAGAAAGCGTGCCACTTCAAGGTGCTGATTCTGAGAGGTGTGTACCATGGTCTGCTGCCTGATTCTTCCCAGAAACAGCTTCGAGCAGCAAGCGCACCACTTCCCTGTGGCCCTCCTGAGCTGCACCGTGCAGTGGTGATGTACCATCGTCTGTCGTGGCTTGGTTCACATCAGCACGGGCTTTCAACAAGAAGCGCACCATTTCAAGATACCCATTCTGCGATGCAATGAACAACGGTGATGCACCATCAACTGTCCTGGCTTGGTTCACGTGAGCACCAGCTTCAGTCAGAAAGCGTGTCACTTCGAGATGCCCATTCTGAGAGGCAATGAACAATGGTGGTGTACCATGGTCTGCCGTTGCCTGATTCTTATCAGCACAAGCTTCCAACAGCAAGCGCACCACCTCTAAGTAGCCCTCTTGAGAGGCAATAAACAACGGTGATGTACCATCATCTGTCGAGGCTTGGTTTACATCAGCACCAGCTTTAATCAGACAGCGTGCTACTTCAAGATGCCCATTCTGAGCGGCAATGTACAATGGTGATGCACCATGGTCTGTGGTTGCTTGATTCTTGTCTGCACCGGCTATGAGCAGCAAGCGCACCAATTGAAGATGGCCCTTATAGGAGGCAATGAACAATGGTGATGTACCACGGGCCTTTGTTGCCTGATTCTTATCAGCACCGGCTCCCAACAGCAAATGTGCCACTTCAAAATGGCCCTTCTGAGAGGCAACGAACAATGGCGATGCACCATCGTCTGTCGAGGCTTGGTTTACATCAACACCAGCTTCAGTCAGAACGCGTGCCACTTCAAAATGCCCATTCAGGGCGGCAATATACAATGGTGACGTACCATGGTCTGTGGTTGCTTGATTCTTATCAGCACCAGCTTCCAGCAGCAGGCGTACCACTTCCACCTCGCCCTCGTGAGATGCTACATAGAGTGGTGCTGCACCAGTGTCTTTTGTGGCTTGGTTCTTATCCGCACCAGCTTCCAGCAGTAAACGCACCACTTCGAGATGGCCATTACTACAGGCCAGGATCAATGGTGTGTCTCCTGTGGTTGCCGTTTTTGGATCTATGTCTGAACCTGCTTCAATCAATAACTGCACAATTTTGAGATGCCCGCGGCCAGCAGCGTAGTGCAAGGGCCGTGCACTATGTTGATCCTTCAAGTTTGGATCCCTGGGGTGTTCCAGCAAGTCTTCGAGTGCATCTATCCGATTAGTTCGGCACGCCAAAATCATCTGCTGGGCCGCTGCACCTTCCTGAGCCTGATCAAAGTCTAAGAGGATCAACTGAAGTTTCACGGGTAGAAGCAAGGCAGTCAACTTCTCATCATCTAAAATTGCACGGGAACCATCTTTCAACAAGAGCCGTTGTCGAAACCTGGAGACGCCAAGCTGAGCAGCCAACAATCGCTTCAGCGCTTTGGGAGACGCCAATCCTTCGAGTTCCTCGGCTGTGTACTGAGCCAAGGTCTCGCCTGAGATGGCGGAGCACACCTCCATGACGAAGGTCGCAGCTTCGGAGGAACTAAGGAGTCGAGTGAAGCTGAGAGTTTCGGTTCTTCGCTCCTGTTGCCATTGATTCATTGCTGGTTCTTGTGCATACTCTACTTGCAGTGTGTCTTTGGACATGCACATGGTGATGAGTTGTTTATTCTGGCTGTATCAAGTTCTGTATCCTACATACTTTTGCAATATTATGTCACTTATCCTGCTTGGTCACTACTTTGACGAGCCCAGCCGGATATGGTTATTGCTAGCCGCTGGGTGACCGGCTGAGACCCCCGTCACTGAGATCTTTGTCAAACTCAACACTAAGCGGCTGCAGCCAACAAGCCAGGTGAGCAAAGCTGAAGCTGCGTGGCTGGTGAGAGCTGGTGGTTATCGACACACGGGACTCCACAGAGTAACATCTTGATGTCTGAAGGTGTCACAATGTCAGGCTCACGGTCCTATGGAGATCCGCAAAGATTGATGACGACCATGCTACGCCATTTCAACCATCGCAACCAACTGCCATCATCTGCCATCAACGACAACAGCAACAAGCACAAGCGACAACGATGAACAGCGCTGGTGCTTGCGTGTTCGAGTGCGTGCTGCAGCCGACCCGGGTGCCCGAAACTGCCCTTCCTTCCCTGGGAATGCCTCGTTGTACTCATCTTGAAGCATGCAGGTGATGATGGGCGTTGAGATGCTCTTGGTCGCGTTGATGATCTCCTGCTAGCGATGCCGGTCCACCGATCGTCAAGGCATGGGAAGCCATGGCTGCTTGGTGGTTGAACCGCGTCACATGAAAAATATGCGCAAGTCAACTAGCCAAACAGCCAACCAACCAACCAACCAATCAACCACTTAGTAGCACATTTGAGAATACATGTGAGACAAATGTTTCAAACCACCAATCAGGCTACTAATAAAATACCTCTATGAACAATTCACCTCGTCCAAGCCCACAAAAGTTAGAGGCACACTTGTCACAGCCAATGTTTCTTGACAGGGGAAGAACATGTATGACAAACATTGACAAACCCCATCCCATGATTATCGAAGTAAAGAGGGTAGCAACGGAAATTCATTCCTGGGATGTTCACTCAAGGCACACTCCCAGCCGCTGATCCATGCATCCATGGATCAAGGGGCCATGAGATCCATGGGGCCATGACTACCAGTGGCAAATCCAGGTTCACATAGCAGTGCTCCACATGGACTGCTCAACATCCATTGGACTGCTCTTGGAACTGAGTGGCATTGAGGTTCACATGAGTGCATACTGTATACGTAGACAGGCATAGTTCGCTGTGGTGGTCTCAACCCCATTTGAACGGTAGAATACTCAACCAATCGTCCGAAAGAATCACTAGGGAAACAAATACACACATTTCAACAAAACACGAGCCCCACATCCATCAAGAGACACCCTATACACAGCCAGTGCCAGCTCTCTCAGTCATCTCCTTGATTCTGGGCACACCCAGCGTCACGTTCATACTGGCCTGGCGTCGGATCAAATTGATCAAACGGAAGATTCAACTGCAGACTCAACAACAAGCACAGTATGAGTGTTTCTCAAAATAGCGGACCCAAAAATCTATTGCTGGTTTATGCTTACAAATTATTTAGGGTCCTCTATTTTATATGGATGGCCTACAAATAACTAAACACACATCTCGGTCATGGTCATCCACAAATGATGTTACTATCTTTGTTATTCATGGTCAATGGCAACTACCAGTGATGGATGAACACGTTATGCTCATGGTCATGGATAATGGTACATGATTGAGTCGCCAATATCATTTGTTAAGGATGGTGATGTAAGTTCCCTACCAGGAACCACTCCAGGGTGCAGGTTGAAGTGCTTCCGGAAAAACGCTATTCTTACCAGCTTCAATGGAGTGTTTTACGTGGACTGAATCTACTGATCAGTTGAATTGAAGTTTGCCAGCAGTTTCTCCTAGAATCTACTGAGTAGCTGAATTTGATTTACACGAACAGAATCCACTGATTAGTTTGCGGATGTCCCTGAGAGTACAAGAAGATCATCAACCCAGCGCCAGTGCAACTACGGAAAAATAAGATTATCATCCCTGGGCTAACTTCAACCATGTGACCAACTACTTGCCTAATGTTTTTTTTGACCTTTCAAGAATGGTCATTTACTTCTGATCAAACAGCTTGATATGGCTATCGTTCAGCAATGTTTCATCAGCTGACAATCACTAAACACAGGTAATAAGTAAGCAACTGGTGATAGCCATTGACCAGAAAGAAGTGTCAATCAAACTTTCATAGAACTCTTATCTATAGCTCCCAACCACACGCTTCCCCAGCAGCAAATGCCATTAATGGTGACCACGTGTGACCACATGTGACCAGCTTCGCTTCGCAGCAACTGGCTGAGCATTGCCCAGCGAACTGAGCTTCCCTACAACGCCGGCGAAGTGAAATGTCTTGAGCGTCATCTGTGTGGCAGGTTCGCCGATGGACTGTGCCTTAGTTGCTAGGCAGGCCAGGAATAGTTTGCTTAAATGGATAAATGGTTGTAAGGGGTAAGGCTTGAATGAATGGATTAATGATTGTATTGAATGGTTTGATATGGATTGATTATAGTGGATAAGTATCAACACTTGGCTGTGATGGGATCTTATGGCTGGAGTTCAGGCTGGTTAAGGGCTCAACTGAGCAAGAATCCAAGTGTCCAATCAAATGCCGTCTATCTTCATCTCCGACTGTGTAGCTCGTGGGATGTCAATTGTCAAGTGACCAGCAATTACTGCAGACATTGGCAAATCTATAGCTAGTTATCCCCTGGTAAACTAAAACCCACCATTCATAGATGGTTTGCGAACCTCCGAACAAGCTAATGTCTGAACCCTAAAGAACAGAACCAAGCGCATGGGTCAACATCACACTGTGATGCACGAATGCAGCAACATCCCGATGGTACCCAATTGGCGGTGACTTTCTGGCAAACCAACGTGAAAGGGGTTTCTGACTTCCACACCACTTTCCCACAGGGCATGGTACGAATTTCATGGCTGTGGGTACCCTGTAACCCAGGTGTCCTATCCTTACCAATTTTCTCCCTCTGACTTTGTTGCTGATGTTTTTTCCGCAATAAAACTGTTGGTTTCTTAACATAAGGGCACCCACAAATCGTCAATTTTCACATTTATACTGCAAACCAACCGTTTTTGGAGAACCCCCATTTTGAGAAATCACCGACATATCACATACTAATGTTCATTGTTGTTAGTGATGATCGCCTATCACTCCCTACTATCAACCATTGTTAACAATAATCCACCAGTATGAATCAATATGTTGGTGATCATTAACCATTCTTAATCCACATTATTAACACACATCATTAATCACTGACCATTGTTAAGCATCATTCACCAGTATTAACATCATAAACGTTGACCAGGAGGTTAACAATAATCACCATATTAACATCATTAAACTCTATCATTCACCAGTACTAATCAATATACGGCTGCTATCATGAACCATTGTTAATCCACAATATTAACCAACATCATCAATCATTGACCAACAATCATTTTAATGGTGGCATCCCTGTTATTGATAATCCCTACTATATGAACCATTGTTATTAATCAACATGTTTTTAGCAATTCACTAGCTAGCTGCTATCATCAACTAACAACCTATTATGTTTATTAATCACTATTTTAATCCCCACTATGGTTAACCGTCACTAACCAGCGACCATCATCCAAATCTTTTTAGCCATTCATGCCATGACCAGCACGCCCGGTTGCAACGCCGAGCTACGGCCACAGCACCCACCGCTTCTCCGGGATTCAAACGGGCCTGGTGCCAGCGCGGCAAGTTCCAGCTCGGGTTCAGCTCCAGTGACTTGATGCTGATAGATCTGGCTATGGGTCAAGCAGTGAACCAACCAATAATGGTGGTTATTAACCAGTAATAATAGGGAAACCAATGGCTCATGATAGGGGAACCAGGGGTATGGGGTTTTGACCCACAGCCATCTGATCGTTCACTGGTAAAACAAAACGTGAGTTGATATTCTTGTTTTTGGTAAGCAGTTAGCTATCAGCATCAACAAGTTTTTAGGGAATGGTTCTATGCTGATAAGTTATTTGGGTTTTCTGGTAATTGTTTGCCAGTGTTGCCCGGGGGATAGAAACATCGGGGACAGCACACCATGAAAGCCGCTATCTGCCAAACGACCAGGTCAAGCTGTTCAAATTAACCCGGCTGATATAGTTTTCATACTTACCACATGTAAGTATAAGCGTTCTACATGTTTATAATAGATATAGGTTTTGCCGGAATAGCTGATATTGACAAAATAGAATATATCATATATATATATATATAATCTACAGATATAAGAATCAGTGCTCATATCATATAAATCTATTCCACAAAAAAACACCTTTATCCCAGCATTCAACACCAAGACATCGCAGTGGCAACATGAGTCACTGCAGATTCGACCAGGGACCTGCACATACTTCACCGCACAGGTGTTGAGGAACGCATCAAGTTGTTGAAGCGTTGGGCATGGCCTCAGGGTGGGTCAAGCACCAATGGACTTCTCAGAGTGGCTAGGATGATTGCCATCCACGAGTTTTATCGAATATCTATATGATTTAACATGATGAAAATTGAAATATAGAGTGATCTTGTAAGAATGTACATAAAATATAACGGTACGATGCCATGCAGCGCCATCATAGTTATGTAAGGTCCACTATTGGAATAGAACCACCCTTCTCATGCTGCCACCACGGGAAGCTTCAAAGAACCTCAAGACTTGTGAACACCACCACGCGCTGATTGGTCGGCTGATGGTATGTCCAACCAGCACCGACAGTACGCCATGTTGGGATACACATTCGACTCATTTGACAACAATAAGAAAATAGAAGAGGAACAAAAAGAACAATGACTGCAACAACAACAACAACAACAACAACAACAACAACAACAACAACAAACACAAACCACAACCACTAACAGCTACTGCGATAGCTTCCATTGCTAGCAATACTTCGACTACAACCGCAAATAAGCATGACTGCAAAAGCAACAACACCAACAGCCAGTCCCAACAGTAGCAACAACAACAACAAATCAACAAGATCTCGATGATTGGTTGTTGTCTTGGCGCGATAGTAGGTTGAACAGCTATTCCGTTACGACTTGGAATATCTTTGTATCAATATAGCTTTACGCTCGGTAGGTTCAACGAGACTATCTGTTCACAGCTGGTTGTGACTTCGTTATCCCTGTCCTACAAGGAAATCCTGCACCGGCAATACCATTTCAGGACCCAGTGGAGACGAGCGGCCGTGGCAACCACAAATCTTAGGCTAATATGCCGTTGTTGCCGCTCTTGGGTGGTAAAAAACAGCAACAGCAAGAATTGGAGATTGTCGATAGTGACTGGTTGCCAGCGAGTGACTTTCAGGATCTTCTGGTATGAGTCTAGGTAAAACATGTGACATGTCAATCAAACCACCAACCAGAAACATGCATATGTTTATGATACACCAGGGCAACTGACACAAGCAGTCTAAGCAGTGCATCCCAGGAACCCTAAATCCATCAAGGACAATGAATCTTGCAGCCTGAGGCAACGAGCTTTCTCCGATGGGTCATTCATGGGCTGACCAGCCATTACAACACCGGAATGGATCAATCTATAAGATCGTATGAGTATGGATGGCTGTATGATAACGACTCATCAAGGTCGATCAGCAACAATGATTACATATAGTAAGCAACAATCAACAACGAGGGATCAATCATCAGTAACCACATGGGGGTTTCTTTAAATGTGGGTACCCCAAAGCTATGGATGGCTTATGACTATAAATGATTACTATAACTATAAAGGATGCAAACAACATATGCAACATCTCAACAAGGCCAGGGATACGAGCACCGCAGAGCGACGCTGGCCCCCGTGTTTGGTTCAAAACCATGGGAGCTTTGAATGGTTGGGACATACCACCATTCATGCAAGTATATGAAGATGTTAACATCTTTCTATCTATCCATCCATCAATCCATCCATCTAGAGATAATGTAGAACTGCTGCTGTCTTTTGGGTGATCAAAATCTTGGCTGCTTCCTTCTGAATCCTGTGCAAAACAAACATATTTATATGATAATGATGAGTGAATGACCAGTTGCTGGAGATTCGTATCAGGACTTTACGGCTTCGTATGATACATCCTCTATCTATAATTGGGCGGGCTAAGAAACTCAGAATGGCCATTCTTTCGTGGCAAATATGTCCATCCTGTGTCCTGTATCTACCACTGCTTGTCTACCATCAGCATTAAACTTCCAACACTACAAGTGATAGTTCCTTATACACATCAAGCTCTTTCTTCAATGTTCAAGATGCGCTGGATGAATATAGAATTGGGATGGCTGAGAAATAGCCTAGCGCATCCCCATATTCTCCTGGTGGCTACCACCGTCAACCCATTAACCAGCCAATGAACTATTGCTGATTGACCAATACATGCTTATTGCTTGCCATTAAATGCTATATCATTGATTCATTGGTTACCAATACAAATCATATACGAACTAATATGACCAATAGTGACTGGTTACTATCCAACTGCTACTTAAACATGGCTGATCAACTATTGTGGTTGGTACTGAGCCACTGAAAGGTCACTGAAAGGTCACTGAAAGGTCACTGACAGGTCACTGACAGGTCACTGACAGGTCACTGAAAGGAGCCCGGGTTTTGACCCCGCATCCCACCTCCAATTCTCCCGAGCCTTCCGAGCAGACTCCTGTCCCAGGTGCTGCCGGATCGGAAGCAAAACGTAGAGTTTCCGAATGGTTTGATGATGCTCAAGAATGGTTAGTGGATGGTAAATCATGGTAAACCATGGTAAGTAAGGAAGTAAGGAAGTAAATAAGTAAGCAAGTAAGTAAGTAATGGCCATAGTTCATCGTGGTCGATTACTGGCTAATCAATTGTGAATAGTTGTTGATGATGGTTGATAATGATGCAGCCAGTTCATTGCAGGTAAATGCTGCTTTATGATGGCTAACAATGACGTGTCTGAATTAATGCTGGTTCTCAGAGCGGCTCCCCCATGATGTACTCGGGTTGCGCCCCTGAAAAATCCGCGGCTCAGTCCTCACTAAAAGCATTGATCTCAGTTCATGGGTTGCAACACTGCAAATCCGCTGGTTGAACTGTAACAACGACCGCTGTTTTGGTGTCGGATATCACCAACAAAGATATTGACCACATTCAACCATGACAACAATTATCAGTTCAATTTCATGGCTCAAGTGAACCATTCTGCCCGAAGAGAACAGGAGGATGGCAATCCTGTTTGAGTGGCTCATTTGGTGGTTCTCAAACAGGGGGACTCCCAAAAATGGATGCTTTATCACTGAAAATGATTATATAACGTTAATATTGGGTAATAACTAAAAGGTCCCCTATTTTGAGAAACATCCGTGTTTGCCAAACAAAAAATTGATTGGGAAAAGACCCTTGCCACACCCACGGAGATTGTGCTACATCAAGGCCATGTAGTTGCACATGTTGTGCATGTGTAGAGACATATATGCCCTGGGATTCCAACGGTGCTATTGTTCGAATTGTTTTTACTGCAAAAGCCATTGTAAAAAAGGGGTTTAGTTGCCATAAAGGATCAACCGTTGTTTCAATGGTGGTGGAATCCAAGGGCATGTCTTGCTTGATGGCAAACGTGCGAGAACATGTAGTAGGCAACGAATACACAAACGCTACGACTAGGCAGCAAAGACCCGGTGGGCGGTCGTAAAGTCAATGTTTTAGAGTAGCATACATCAAAGCAAAAGAATCACTATGATTTACAATAGCTGTTCACAATCCACCATATGTGAATATGTTACCAAACTCCCTGGCAATACACATATATAAATATCATCACAATCAGCTGCATATACCTGGAAACGTTTGAACTCTATCAGCAACTGTCAAGCCACCGGGATTTCAGCGACTGCACTATACAATGGTCATGCCCTGCAGTCGCAGGTGGGATGTATCTGCCATAACTTCCTGCACTTGAGCTCTACTACTGTTGGAGCAATTGCATCTGCCACAAGTGGTACCCTCCAGTAATCCAACAATTCGCAATGAATCATCCATTCGCAATGGATCATCCAGGTATTTTCAATGTATTTCTCCTGATAAGATATGACATATGGCTGTGGGTCAAAACCCCGTACCCCTGGTTCCCCATCATTAGCCATTGTTTTCCCTATTATTGTTGGTGGAAATCCCCCATTAGTTAGCTGATCAATATAGTTTGTTGGTTACTATTCACCATTATTGGTTGGTTCATATTGACCCAACTCGCCATATGGCACTTTTCCAGGCAGCAAACCAGCGGGTCCTCCGTGTCACCCACTTCCAAGCTCAAGATCTGTCGCTTTTCGGCCACCTCCGAGGGGTGATGGAGACACAGCGCAGCTCGGTGCTACAGCGATCGGCTTCGAGCCACAGAGATGTGAACAGCTATCATTTGGACTAATTAGTTTAGACTAGAGGCTATGCATCTATAGACTTGAACTATTTATAGTTGTGGTGAATCATTCACATTTCCTAGAAAAAGACTTGAGGCTAATAAAAGGCGATCTATAATAGATAGACTTGAGGCTATCTACTCACCACAAATGGCTGTTTCTCAGCCATTGGGGGACCCCGATTTCGTCACTCATTCATCTAAAACAAACAATGGCTGAGGATGATGCCACGAGGTCTCAGATTTTTGAGAAGAACCCATATTAATTTTACAAAAGGATTGGATATATTCATGACCATGAAGGACAACAGAATTGATGGTCAAACAATAGTTGTTCATACAATGGATACTTGATTAATGATCAATGTCTAGCTACTCTCAACCATCCTCAAGCTATGAACATTCTTCAACAACCAACTAGGCAAACCAGCCAGGACAATCTCAACAGGTGCAGGCGATTTGAGGTTCTTCAAGCATCTTCAAGCATCAGCATACCATCCCTGCCGGCTGGAGTTGTGCATCCAGCAAAGTAGTAGAATTTGGTGGGATTCCTGCCCTACACCTCACTTTTCAGCATCATAATCACCATGTTTTTACCCCGATTTCCAGGAAACCGCTGAGTAATAATATTGCAGCATGACACACTTGCTGCCTTTACTATCACTTTGTATGACAATGTTATATAAGCATAATTCATTCAAACAGTGATTGATGAAAAAAAATATAATACTGGCTAGATAATTGGTTAACAAATCATTAAAGGATCATGCTGAAGCAACCTATAACATTCATATCAATCTATCAATCGAGTACTATGTATTGTCTCATATTATTGACCACCATACTGGCCATACTTATTCGTCAGTGGTTGGTGGTTGAACCACTCCTATGGAAAATATGCCTGTCAACCAACCATTGCTCTTAAATGCTGTTAATCGAAGGAAGTTTAGAAGTCTAACTTCCGACAATATGGACAACTCAGCTAGGGCAGATCGCCTGAGCAGATGTGGGAAAGAAGAGATGTGTGAAAGATGAGATGTGCGAAAGATGAGAATGCGAGTGCGCCAAAATGTTAGGAAAGTCGCGAAATGCTGTGTTTTGCAAGGTTTTGTGCCTCAGGAGGGTCCAGAAGGGTACCTCGCTAAAGCGGCGGGTGCGGAGCACTGTGCCGCAAGGTGTGTGCAAAAATCGTTAAAAAACCTAGGCGCGAAGCACATTCGGAAGTCAAAATCGTAAAAACACTACAGTGTCGGAGCACTTTTGGAAGTTGCAACTTGCAAAATCGTTAAAAAACCTAGGCGCGAAGCACATTTGCACGTCAAAATCGTAAAAACACTACATGTTCGGAGCACTTTTGATGACTCATGATTCTCAAAACTGGCACGCTGCCTGCGCGCGAAGCAAATTTTTAAGATAAAATCTCGTACCAAAA